>PVJO010015944.1:0-43490 GCA_004026905.1 Hystrix cristata | reverse complement strand
AATTTGAATGTTAAGCTAAACATGCTGACTGAATAAGAGTAGAATTAAACATGAAAAATACAGATTGTTTTTTGGCAAAGGTGGCTGTTAAATATTGACGATTTAAAAAGATTTAAAAAGTTTCCTTCTCTCTGGTGTGTTTTAATTTTTAATTGAAGCTAGGGGAATATACTTAATGAATTTTGCGACCCCTGGTCCTTTTTGAAATTCTGGTGAAAGATATGGCTCCAGGAGTGTGTTTGTACTTTTGCACATGATTTTTGGCTGGAATGTGTGTGTTCCTAAGGTCTATCCCTGCGTACCCCCACCACTGATTTGCAGGTTAAGAGCTTTGTTAAAGTGTATTAATACTCTCAAAGCACTAAAAACAAGATCCATTTGAACATCACTGAATAGTAAATACGTGACTGATGTATCTTCTTAAATGGAGAAAATGTATTGAGTTAGAATTTTTCATGTCCTTCATTATTAACATAGATCTTAATTTTATGTCTGTAACCTTCCTTTTCTTTCTCTTCCTACTAGGCTTATGCAGCAGTATTATGGCAACAAACTAATGAAAACAGACAAAATTCAACTGGAAAAGCATGTTTTGGCACCCCCCTCTCAGAAGAAAAGCTTAATGACTTTCGTGATGAACAAATTGGACAGTTAC
Source organism: Hystrix cristata (assembly GCA_004026905.1). Taxonomy (NCBI): domain Eukaryota; kingdom Metazoa; phylum Chordata; class Mammalia; order Rodentia; family Hystricidae; genus Hystrix; species Hystrix cristata. The sequence goes on along the minus strand of PVJO010015944.1, from coordinate 42,835 downwards.
AAGAGTTGATGCAAGAAGCTACTAAATCCAACAAGCAATTCAGTATTACTGAACCTACAAACCCAAAATTTTAGTAAATATAACAAGGCTTAACAAAGCATGTAAATTTCATGTAAAATTTAGAAACTTTAACTATCATTGACTTTAAAAATTTTTTATTTCAGTTTTGAGAATGCCTGATAGCATTGATGAAGTATTCTGAATGAAGTATTTTTGGACGGTATGAATGCATATGTGGATCAGCTGGACAGTTTGATATTTTTGAACTAATAGCACTTGCTGAATAGAATTTAATATTTTGGATTAAATAAGAAAGACTATGGAGCAGACAAACTAGAATTTTCCTGAGAATTTTTTTTGTATATAAATTATTTTAAATGCTATTCTTACTTAAGCATTAGCTTCTGGGCTAATTAGTTAAGTTTTTCTTTTTCTTTTTCTTTTAAACCAAGAACATGTATTGGTACATTTTACATACAATGGTCACATTCATTACATTTATTTTGTACCTATACATGATGCATCTTGGTTCTCCCTCCTCTTCCCTGCTCCTCCCCTCTCTTCCCTCCCTCCCTATTTACAGCAGGTTTATTCATCATTTTCCATATTTTCACTTTCCCTTGTTGCCTTTCTGCTTTTCCCCTTCTTTCTTTCTAGTACTCCTCTCCTTTGTATATTATTTTCCTTTTATATAATATCTATTATACCTCTTTGTCCTTATTTACAGTTATGGTTTCTCATATCAGAGAAACAATTTGATGTGTACTCATAAGTGTCTGATTTATTTCACTTAAAAGTATGTTTTCAAGGAACATCCATTTTTATACGAATGACTCTAGTTTATCCTTTTTTATGGCGGTGTAGTACTCCATTGTGTAGAAAAACCACATCTTCTTCAGCCATTCTTTGGTTGTTGGGCATTTAGGTTGTTTCCAAGACTTAGCTATTACAAATTGTGTTGCTATGAACATGGTGGTGCATATGTCCTTGTGGTATGACGATTTTAATTCTTCTGGGAAGATCCCTAATAGGGGAATAGCTGGGTCAAATGGAACCTCCAGTTGTAGTTTTTTGAGGAATCTCCATATTGATTTCCACAGTGGCTGGACCAGTCTGTATTCCCACCAACAGTGGAGGAGGGTTCCTTTTTCCCCATAGCCCCACCAGCATTTGTTATTGGTTGATTTTTTCCACATACGCGGTTCTTTCTGGAGTGAGGTGGAATCTTAACGTTGTTTTGGTTTGCATCTCTCGTATGACTAGTGATGTTGAACATTTCTTCATATATTTATTTGCCATTTTTATTTCTTCATCTGAGAAATGTTTATTCACTTCAGTTGCCCATTTTTGGATTGGGTCTTTAAATTTGAGAGGTTTAATTTTTTTGAGTTCTTTGTATATTCTAGATGTTAGACCTTTGTCCGATGGATAGCTAGCAAAAATTTTTTCCCAGTCTATGGGTTTTCACCCTACTCTATTGGTGATTTCTTTTGTTGTGCAAAAGCTTTTTAATAGCATGTGGTCCCAAGCACTGATTCTTTGTATTGTTTCCCATGCAGTCTGGGTTCTGTTCATAAATTTTTTTCCTACCCCTATGTCTTCGAGGGTTCTTCCTATTCTATTCTCCAGTAAATTTAGTGTTTCTGTTTTAATGTTTAGATCTTTGACCCACTTCAATTTTAGTGTAGTACACGGTGAGAGACATGTATCTAGTTTTAGTTTTCAGCATGTGGCGAGCCAATTTTTCCAACACCATTTGTTAAAGAGGCTATCTTTCTTCCAACGAGGTGTTTAGCTCCTTTGTTAAAGATAAGGTATTTGAGTGTGTTTGGAGTTGCTTCTGTGTCTTCTAATCTGTTACATTGATCCTCAGGTCTGTCTTTTTGCCAGTACCATGCTGTTTTTAATACTGTAGCTTTATAGTATAGTTTTAGGTCAGTGATTGTGATTGTGATGCCCCCTGCTTTTCCCCTGTTGCTTAGGATCGTTTTTGCTATTCTTGGTCTCTTCTGGTTGCAGGTGAAATTCATGATTGTCCTTTCTAATTCTTTGAAGTATGTTAGTGGTATCTTGATTGGAATTGCATTAAATCTGTATAGTAGTTTAGGAAGTATAGCCATTTTCACGATGTTGGTTCTTCCTACCCAGGAAAATGGGATGTCCTTCCATTTTTTGATATCCTTTTCAATTTCTTTTTTTAGGGTGCTGTAGTTTTTGATGTAAAGATCTTTTACTTCTTTTGTTAGATAGATTCCTAAGTATTTTATTTTTTTGAGTGTAATTGTGAAAGGTATATCTTTTGTTATTTCTTTTTCGGTGGGTGTATTGTTTGTGTATAGGAATGCTATTGACTTTTGGGTGTTGACTTTGTATCCAGCAATGCACCTGAATTTATTTATTAAATCCAGTAGTTTTTTGGTGGAGTTTTTTGGGTGTTCTATGTAGAGTATCATGTCATCCGCAAATAACGATAGTTTAACTTCTTCCTTTCCTGTTTTTATTCCTTTTATTTCTTTCTCTTGTCTAATTGCTCTGGCTAATGTTTCTAGAACTATGTTGAATAACAGTGGTGACAGATTTGTTTTGTTCCAGATTTTAGTGTGAAAGCTTCTACTTTCTGCCCATTTAGTGTAATGTTGGCCGTTGGTTTGTCATATATGGCTTTTATCAGATTGAGGTATACACCATCTATTCCTAATTTCTGTAGTGTTTTTATCATGAATGGGTGTTGGATTTTGTCAAATGCTTTTTCTGCATCTATTGAAATGATCATGTGATTTTTGTCTTTGACTTTGTTGATGTGGTGTGTTACATATATTGATTTGCATATGTTGAACCATCCCTGCATCCCTGGGATGAATCCTACTTGGTCGTGGTATATAATCTTCTTGATAATTCGTTGTATTCTGTTGGCCAGAATCTTGTTGAGAATTTTCGCATCTATGTTCATTAGGGAGATTGGCCTGTAGTTCTCTTTTTCAGTTGGGTCCTTTTCTGGTTTTAGTATTAGGGTAATGCTTGCTTCCAGGAATGATTTTGGAAGCACTGCTTCCTTTTCAATTTCATTAAAGAGTTTGAGGAATAATGGTATTAGATCATCTTTGAATTTCTTGTAGAATTCAGCTGTGAAGCTGTCAGGACCTGGGCTTTTCTTCGTTGGTAGGTTTTTGATTACCTCTTCAATTTCAATGGCTGATATTGGTTTATTAAGAGTTTGTATCTCTTCTTGGTTTAGTTTTGGTAATTTGTATGTTTCTAGGAATCTGTCCATTTTTTCCATGTTTTCCATCTTGTTAGTTAAGTTTTTCATGCTAACAGTAGATACAGATTCCAGCAGGTTTATTATTATGCTTATTGTCATTCTGAAAGTGTCATCATTTTACTTCAGTTACATAGGATTATATTTCCTTCTCTCCAAATCATTGAGTCATAAACATTAAAGAGAAGCTTTAAGATTCAATGTTATACTATAATTTGTATTCTAGATTATACAAAGCATAAAGACACTTTTATAACTTTTCCATACACTTAAGTTGGTTTATGAATTTACAATCAAATTCATATTTAAAACCTGCAAATGGCCAGGCATCATTCTAGGAATAAGGTGAAAGAGCAGTTATCAAAGACAAAATGTCTATCCCCAGGGAAGTCACACTGTAAGGGAGGAGACATAACATATAAATCTAATGCTAGGGTCAGAAGTAAAGGAGGGATAAGCTTACGGTTCCGAATTGTGAACTGAGATGCCCTGGGGTACCATGGAATTCACAGAGATGTCACAGGATGTTTTAGACACAGGTATTTCACACTTGGACTTTGATTGCTGCATTCTTTTAATGCCATATACCCATGAAGGTGGACTTCAGTGACTGCTGAGATAAAAAGACAGATAGCACAAGGTTAGGGATGGAAAACCGAGGTAGCAGTATCCAGAGTTTGAGAAGCTGGCTTGTGTCCAACACTGACAACGTTTTTAAGACTGACTTACTGATTGGATTGTTCAGTAAACAAAAGACTAAGTCTTTTGCTGTTATGCTTTTGTCTAGACATACCCTAAAAAATACTGAGACACTAAGAATGTGGAAACTGAGAAGGGTTGGGGCCTGCTGACTGGGGGAGTGTCAGGAGGCATCCTTTGCAGTCTTTTGGCCGCTCGGTATGTTCAGTGCCTCCATTGTTGCCATCATTTCCATCTGGGTCTTCCATCCTCACTTCGGCCGTCTGCTCTATGGCATCATCTCCTTGTCTTTTTTCCCCTTTCTGTTGCTTCTGCCAAGATAACTGTTCACTTGCTAAAGTCAGTCAGTGTAAGAGTGTTACGTTGTCTTGTAAGGTTTGAACATAGCATTATCTCTGCTTCTTGATTAATAGTCTCTGGGGTTTCATCCTCAGGGTTCTCCCACTACATAACCATCATTTCAAATATTAGTTATATTCTTAAATCTATAACACCAACCTAAATCCTATTTCTGAATTTCACACAGGTGTTTGAAATCTCTTTTAGCATTTCCAACTCATGGAAGATCAAACTTTTGTTCCTTTCTCAGTGAATGAACAGGGATGCCATCTATCCCAGTTAACCAGTTTGGAATTCCTTAGTTCACCTTAAGATTTTTGTTTCCCTTGAGGCCTCATTATTACCAACCCTATGTGATGTATCATGAAATGGCCCTAGTTCTCTACCACTCCCTTTGGAAAGTGACTTTATAGTTTCTCTTGTCATCCATTTTTCAGTTCTTCAGATTTGGGGTGGCCTGTGAATTGATTTGCTCAGGAGAATGGTGTAGTGGCATTATGCAGATTTGGGGTCTAGGCCTCAGAGCCTAGCACAGTTCCACTGGTGCTTTTGGAAATCTGCTTGGCTGTGTGAACAGGTGTGCACTGGCCCAGCAGAGGAGTGAACCACCCAGCTGAAGCCACCCAATGGCAGCCACACGAGTGAGCGCATTTAAATTTAGATTTCCTCCATCATTAAAAATCCTTTGTACATTTTCTGACATTGATAGAAAAAGATGCTATGTAACATAGAGATTTTTCACAAAATGTTAGATTTCCTTTTCAGTAACGTGGCTGACTTTCTCATCTGAGCAGTTCTACTGAAAAGTGAAACTTATGTAGAATTGTTTTAAAAAGCATTTTTAGATGCATCTAATACCTGGAACTAACCTAAGAGATTAAGTTATTGCAAGGCTAACATTGCTAAGTGAAACAGCTGCAGCCTCTTTTTCCTGAGGGTGAATTTCATATTTGATTTTGATTATCCTGAGAAGAACTGAAGGCAGAATACAAAGCTTAGAGTCTTCCGAAGTCAGGACCCGAAGGGCTATACCCCTGCGGAAAGAGTGCACCAAAAGCCGCCTGTAGTACTTGGGCAGAGTTGCAAGTCATCCCACATTCAAGTCATCTATGTTCTAAAACAGAACTTGTGAATTTACCTAACATGACCCCAAATAAGTAACTGGCAGATGTAAACAAATGCTTGGAAGGTATTAGGGTTACAAATAATTTTCTTAGGAAAATGATTCCTCATTTTTAAATAAACTGCAGAATGAAAGCTCGCACCACAACTAAGGCAGCAAAGGCAGGCCACCAGAAAACTCAGATAACTGAGGTTAGCACATGTATGATACAAAGCCTGGCATTAGAATAAGTGTTGCTTATAATGTCTGTAGGAATCAAAGCATTATAAAAACTGACTAGCAAACATGAAAAAGAACGAACTAGAACTTTTAGAAATGAAAAAATAACTAAAAACAAAAAACCACCCTCAATGAATAGATTTAACAGACGATAGACCTGAATTAAGAATTAGAGACTGGGGTATAGAACAGATGTCCAGAATATTGTATAAGACAATTAGCTTGAAAATGTGGGAGTGCAAGAAAACACAAAATGGTTTAATGTCTTTCTAATAGTTTCAGATGGGTAGTGGGACAGAAGCAATGTTTCAAGATTTAACTGCTAAGAATTTTTTAAGTAAAAAACAAAAAACAAAAAATTCTACAAGATAGACATGAAATCCTCACTTAGACATACCATAATGAAAGTAGAACACCAAAGACAAAAACTTGCTAAATTAGCCAAAAGTCCCAGATTGCTTCTTGGCCTTTTGGATAAGATCAAGTGTGAGAGTCCCAGATAACCTGACAGAGGACATCAGCTGGAGCAGTCCCCTGAATGGGATTGGCAATTCACCCCTTTCCCCTCCTCCCCAAGTGCAGTAATACAAACCCTTCAGATATGCAGGGACTGTCCAGAACAGTCTGGGCTCTGTTCCTGTCTCTTCTAGAACCGGTCATCTTTTGTGACAATTAAACTGGATTGTCAACTTGATTGGGATCAATAAAGCCACTTCTGGATGTGTCTGGGTGAGTTGCTGAGCCATGACCTTGGGTACTGTAACCAGTCTTTGGCCCTTTTCTCTCTGGTGACATCCCCTGCTCTGCCTTCCTGGCCACAATGAACTAATTAGCTTTGCTCCACCATGCCCTTCCACCGTGATGTTCCTCCCTTGAGCTAGCCCAGCATGGTCTGAATTCCCTAAAACCATGAGCCAATTTAAACCTCTCCTTTAAGTTCTGGGTGTTGTGAACTGTGTCCCAGCAACAGGAAAGCTGACCAATACAACCTTCAGCATTGTAGCTCAAGATAGAAGGGCTCCCTCAGGGTATAAAACCCAGGGAAGACTGCTTTCCTCAGGACTCCTGCCCCAGGCAGCTTTCCTGAGCCAGCTGGTCACGACTCCAGGCTACTATTGTTCCCTGCTGCTTATCTGTAAATAGTAAGTGGACTCATGTACTGTATGTGTCAGTGTTGTGTCTCTCCAGACTCTTGGAAGTACTGAAAATTGCTGTGAAGGTACAGGGGATTGACGTCGTAACCATTAGCACAGTGAATCTTCCTCATAGCTAGATCTTCAGCTGACTTCTCAACAGTAGCAATGGAAACCAGAAACCAATTGAATGACTATCTCTAATGTGTTGAACGATAATTAACTTCCAACTTAAAATTCTCCACCCAGTGAATGTAGTTCAAGAATAGTGGTACAGAAACAGTTTCTGACACAAAAATAGGTTGCTACCTGCAGATTTTGACTAAAGGAAAGTATTATGTGGTGGGAAGGTGATTAAAAAAGGAATAAAAGACTAAGAAGTTTGTAAATATGGATGAAACTAAAGGACATTTACCATATGGAACAATAATGATGTTTTGTGGAGTTTAAAAATGAGAGATTTAAAATACACATTAATATGATTTGGTAGGGTGATGATTGGAATAAGTGCTGTCAGTCTGGATGGTCTGAGAAGAGATAAAGACTGGTTTTTTGGGTGTGTGTGTGTGTGTGTGTGTGTGTGTGTGTGTGTGCGCTGAGGATCAAACTCGGCCTTGTGCTTGCAAGGCAAGTACTCCAACCACTGAGCTAAATTCCCAGCCCAAGACAGGTTAATTGTAAGCATAAATATGGCTTCTAGAATAGCCACTTCAAGTGATTGTTACATAAAGAAGCCTATTTTTTGGGGGGGAGGGAATGGGGTTTGAACTCAGGGCCTTGTGCTTGCAAGGCAGGCACTCTAACCACTGAGTTAAATGCCCAGCTCCTGTGATTGTTGTATAGAAATGAGTATATGACATCCAAGTTAATAGAGGTGAAAAGTGAAATAGGAAAAAATAATCTGAAAGAAAAAGTCCAAAAGACATCTTCCCGTGAGTTCCAGCCTTGCCCCACATTCTTTTTTCCGTGTAACAGTACCAGTACAGAATTAGCTGGCCTGGCCTAAGTCCAGTTTATAGAACAGACCATTCCTGAGCAGGCAGCCTGCAGCTCCAGAAGAACAGTGAACCTTAGGCAAACACAAAATGCACCAGTGACCACAGATTGGATCCCAGAGGCGTTTCCTCTTCTCTACTACCCCACCACCCCATGTAAACCTCTTACTCTGTAGGAGAACTCAGGTCTCTCAAATAAAACCTGTCCTTGATGCAAGTTTTTCCTCTATTTCTTACATAATCATTATAAAGTAGGAAAACAGGCAATGTAAATTAAAAAAGAGGTAATAGATACCATGGCTTGATAATGGTTCGTCTTCTCTGAAACTTATATTGAAGTTTAAACCCCCAAAGTGAGATATTAAGAGAGTGGAGACTTAATCTGACTACGGTCTTTAGAGTGGTATTTGTGAAGTGATAAGGATTCAATAAAGGTCCTCAGGGTAGAGTAGCCCACGATTGAACATTGGTGGTCTTACAAGAAGAGAGAGAGACTAAGACATGTATGCGTCCTGTCTCTCACCAAGTCCCTATCTGCATTAACCCCCATGTGCCTTAGGACTCTGCTTCTCAAGAAGGCCACCACCAGATGTAGCCCTTTCACTGTGGAGCCCAAATAAACCGCTTTTCTTTATTCAGTCTGAGACTCTGTTACTAGCAATAGAAAACAGATAATAGATGCAAATCTGTCAGTAATTACATTAAATTAAATGGACTAAGTTACTTAATTAAAAGCAGATTGTTACCTGGTTTAAAAAATGAAAACAATTACATGTTATCATAAAGATTACACCTAAGGCATAAAATACAGGAGGTTTAAAAGTAAAATGAGTAAAGTTACACAAAATAAGAAAGCTGATGTAGATCTGTTAATATCTGAAAAAAAATTGTTAAGGAAGAAATATCTCTAGGGATGAAGAAAGTCACTTCCATAATGAAAAGTTCGATTCACTAAGTCTCATATTTTTTGAAACGTAAGTGAAAGTGGACAATAATGAAAATGCTTAATAATGAATTGAAACAGCATTTATAGTAAATTGATTAATGTGTCTAGTAGGAAAATAAAACCATGGCTAAATATTACAGGAGAAGCATCTTAAGTTAGAAAAAGAAAAAAATAGCTCAAATAGATTAAAGAAAATTAAGAAATCGGAAGTTTATTCTTCAAAAAAGACTCCTGGCTTAGTTAATCTAGAAAAGCAGAGTAGGCACACATAATCCTATATTAGGAAGGAAAAACACATAATTATTTATCTTGTAATATTAGATATGAAAACAAGTCCAACAAACTAGTAACAAGCAGAAGAAATGGAAATTTTTTAAAAAATGATGTTTAAAAAAATTATCACTATCTACATCTAAAATCTACCATTAAAATTAAAAAAAAAATAAAATGAAGTTTACCAAAGACAAGAGAATAATTCTATAACCAAGAAAGGAATTGAGCTACCAACATATTCCCAGAAAATTTCAAGCTTAAATAACTTCTGTGGGGAGTACTGCAAGTACTCAAGAAATAATAATAAATTCAAATAAGTTTTTTTCAGAGGATAGAAAAAGAGAGAAACACTGTAAGGCACAGAAAGAGTTGTCACTTGCTGCTTGCTGCTTTCGCTACCTTCTGCCTGCCATGAACTGTTTCTCCTCTGCGATGCCCTCTGCCATGCTGCCCTGCCTTGGAGCTAGTCGGTTATGGTCTGAAACCTCTACAAACCTTGGAGGAAAATAAGCCTTTCCTCCTTTCAGTTTGGGTGTCGGGTATTTTGTCTCAGCAAAACAAGAAAAATAACTAAGACAGATGTCCTTAATCATTTTATGAGACTAGAAAATACCTGATAACAAATAAAATACAAGAAAGAAAAATTCCTGGCCAATTTCAGTTAGGCACATACATGCAAAACTTTAAACTAGATATTAGCAAGACAAAGCCAGCAAGTGATGATGCATCCTGATCTGGTTGGGTTTATGCCAGGACTCTAAAGTTGCCTTCACATTAGAAAATCAGTGACTCCCATCCACTATATAATCAAAGGATTTTTTAATCATCATTGCAAGAGATGGAGAAAGAGCGTTTGCTAAACATTAAACATCTATTCATGATAAAAACACTATTGAACTAGGTATAAGGACACTTCAATCTAATTAGAGGGTTTCTATTAAACATCTGCAGCAAACAAAATGAATTGCTGAAAGCTTTCTCTTCGATGTTGGAAAAAAGGCGAGAATGTCATCAGTTCTTCTGAAAACTCATGGTCTCAGATAATATGATATGTGTAGGAAATCTGAGTCTACAAATTAGAATACACTTGCTAGATGCAAATATTGCTGTTAAAAATCAATTGCAATTCTGTAGAATGGCGACACATAACATGAACATTTTAGAAGTATTTTGTCAACAAGTATTAAATATTTAGAAACCACTTTACCAAAAGATGCTCAAAGTTCTCTAAAGGATATTGTAACATTTTACTTAAAGGTGGTAACTAAGACTTAGAGGCATGCACAAGTATTGAAAAATTTAATTATCTCAATTGTCCTCAAAATGTCTGCAGTTCCAATATGATCTCCATCAAAACTCCAAATGTTGTTAATTGACTAGCTTTTAAAATTTAAGTTTTAAAGGACAAAGGGTAAAGAATAATCAAGGTACTTTTAAGGAGAACAGTGATCTGACAGGATTTATGTTACTAAATATCAAAATATAGCTTGATTTATTAAGAGCACAGAATTTTGTTACATGGGGGCTTGGAAACGGAGCACTGCAGTAGAAAAAACTTCAGCATCTTAAATTGCTTATATGTTTCTTAAAGATCCATATAGGAAAGGTAAAACTATAACTCTTCAAGAAAATAATAGTACCTTCAAAATATTAGAGTAGGAAAGGGCTTTCAAAATAAGACAAAAGCTCTAACTATAAAGAAAAAAAGAATATGATTCTTCTTTCATCAAAAGCAATAAATACAAACATAAACCACAGAATAAGGATAGTTTCAACAAATAAAATGGCCCCAAGGCGTAATACAAGTATTCAGAATGTTTAACGATTCTTATGTATCATTGTGAAAGGTAAAAACCTTGTGACTGTTAAATTGGTAGCTAACTTAGGGCTGCCCGGGCGATTAGTAAATCAGTCACATTGCTGGTGTGTGTGAGTGGGTCCTGGAGGCCGTGACTAAACATCAGATAATATATCCGGTCCTAGATCCTTCCTCTTTGGCACCACGTTTTCCTGGTAGACATGAACTAAGCAGCTTTGCTCCCCATGCGCTTCAGCCATGATATTCCTGCCTTGGAATCAGCAAACACTGAATTCTCTGAAACCGTGAGCCAAATTGAATGTCTCCTTTAAGTTATGGATGTTGGGTATTTTGCACAGCAATGGGAAAGTTGACTGATACAAAACTTAAACAAATTCACAGATAGGGAAATACACATTGTCAGTAAAGGTCAGACCTTGGCCTCATTTGAAATAGGTATATGTAAATATAAATCAAAATAAGATCACCATATACAATTTGTGTATTGAATAAAGTCTGAAATAACATGTTATCAAACAAAGGAAGTACTGGAAACTTTTATCCCGATAGTGGGAGTGTAAATTATTATAGCTTTTTTTTTTTTAAAGTTCAACATTCCCTAGTAAATTTGAAGATGTTTTTCCATAAAACTATTTTTTCTTCTTTTTTTTCCCCCAATATTAGGGATTGAACCCAAGGCCTTCACACTGAGGTACAGACCTAGCACTCTTTTAGAATTTATTTTGAAATGGTCTGGCTGCCACTAAATTGCCCAAGATGGGCTTGAATCATCTGTTCGCCTGCCTTTCTGGTTCAGAAAGTTGGTTTCTCATTGAACAACTCTTGAGGGTTTGCGTTTATTTTTTATTCTTTTGCTGGGAGACATGATAAAGACCATAAAACCTTTAAAATATAATTATAGTCATATAAAATTATTGACTTTGAAGCATTTGAAGAGGTTAATAAGTTTATCACATTTTTTGCCTGTTTATTTTCAGAATTTACTTTATCAAAATGCATCTTGATTCTTAATATTAGCAAGTTTGAAACAAATACGTTAATTCCAACTAGTCTGTGTTTGGACATCTTGAAGACTATAGAAATGTGTAGATATGCTATGATCAACTTGCAGTTATTATGGGCTTTAAGAAATGTATTATTTTTGTGCCAATTATAAGATTAACTTTGCTGTTTTAGTAAAGAAATAATAGAGGTCAACGCTATGTGCCTGAAGTAGTACACCCTTTTCAGGGTTTCGAATTATCCTAAGTGCAAAAGCTGAAAGGAGCTGAATGTCGAATCATTGTTACTAAGCAACATTAAGAAAATAACTGTCTGCCTAGTAACAGTGTATCCAATAAATGCGGCCACTCACATCAGATGACTGAAAGGAGAAATGAGCTCCAGGCTATGAGCGTAGCACAATTTTACATGTTAAAAATACACACACATACACACACATACACATACATATGATCACAATGAATTTCTAAGGCAAGCTCACTCAAAAGCAACTTGATTAAAAAATGTGACTAAAAAGACTATGGTAAAAAATTTGAGTGAACTGGATTTGAATTAGCTGATATTTTTAAACCAACTTTTAATACAGGGAAAAGATGTGAGTTCGATCTCAAAGCTTAGCCTCATTGGAAGATGAGAGGGCATCCGTCTGCGCCAAAGAGACATCTTACATCACTTAACTGTTGTTTTCCTGTAGAAAGTGCATGCTCCATAAAGGTAGGAATTTTGTTTTGCTCACTGATATTTCATCGTTACTTACAACACTGCCAATCACGTTGTAGGGACCCAATAAATATTTGTTGAATAAAATAATGTCTAAAAATATGTTAGCCAGGGACCATCCTGTAGACCAAAACAATTCATTAATTTGAATATGGAGAGTTTATTATAAAAGAGGAGTAAATAGTCAAGTAACTATAAAGATGTAAAGAGAACTCTAAAGGATATCTCAGGGCAAAGATGGAATAACCAAAGATTAACACTTAGGAAGAGGAGCCCTTGCCAGGGCTGGGATTCGGAGCTCACTGGAGAAGGTGTCGTTACATCCCACTGCATAGCAGAGATGTTTGCTGAGTCACCCAGGATACAACTAGTCTGTATTTGCTGAGCAAACAGAGAACTTCCCTCTAGCAAGTACAGTGATGCTGGAGTGTAGGCCTACAGAGGAGGTTGTGCTTTGGGGATTTTGCTCACTGGTGAGGCAGTGTGCAGAGTGCAGTATGCAGTGTGCTTGTCTGGAGGGCCTCAAGAAATAACTTTGTGCAGTATAGGCTAGTGTCAAGCACACATGGAGTATCAGGCTTCAGGAAATGAGTGATTGGGAATGTATGGTACTCATGTATAGATGGACACAAGAAGCAACTTTAGGGGACAGAGGGACAGAAGCTGGTAGCCAAGGAGGCACAAAGAGGGAGTTGGGGCATAGGGACATGGAGAGGGTACCACAAAGGATGCTCACTGTCTATGTCAGGAGGGCCATGTGAGGGGTCGTTATTCCAGGTCAGTTATACACCCTGGGTGTGCAACTAGGGAGGCGTGCCACTGGATGTCACAATACAAGTGCTGCCGACCACCATGTGGGAGCAAAGAAAAAATAAAAATGGCAGCACACAAAGTATTCCCTGTGTTTGCAAAGACCTTCCAGCACTTCCCACTGGCAGAGCTTAATATGTGCTTACTACATAAGAGAAATGCTCAAATCTCCATTGTCACAGAGGAAAGGCAATAAACTACATTAGCTGTACTGATAGTGTAGCAGTACAGCTAATTTAGAATTCCAGACAATGATTTTATATATATATATATGTATATATATATATATATGATTATATATACTATTATCTACTTAGATTACAGTTACTTATCATTACATGGATGGTTTTTATATAGATTATTTAAACCTCAACTTTCTTATTTTCTTATGTAAGTTTTTATTACTTTATTCATCTTGCAAATAAATTACCTGAACTTAGAGCAATGAAATAACTTAGTAGAGGTCAAACAGCTGGGATTTCAGTGCTTCTCATTGGTTTGGCACTTGTGCCTTTCGCCCCTACACCATTATATTTTCTCCCAGAGGAAAATGTAGTCGGATTAGTAAAAGTGATCTCCTGGGCAGCACCTGTTGGTTGTGCCTTCATCAGCTAGGCCCTGAGCCATTTGCTGGCCAGGGCTGCAATCCACTCAGATGTCACTGGTGCCCAGAGCCTTCTCAGCAAGCCTTTGGGCACCTCTTCATCGAGTCCTCCCACCAAGCACCCTTATGAGTCACCCAGTGGCCACACCCACAAGCAGGGTGGTCTGCAGAGTCTCCTGTGCAGGCAGACATGGCGAGCTTGACAGTGGACAACAGAGGACAACAACTCTTCCAAAAGAAGGAGCTTATGAAGTACACTTCCCAAATTCCTGAATCTGGACAGAGTTCTATTCAGTTCCACTCAGAACTGAAGAGAGGTACACCTGTTTACTCGAATAATTACACCAAACATTTTTGTATTTTTTTTCTTAAGGTTTTAGCCATAGATCTGTTCGTTCTCTCTGGGTACTCTATCAGCTCCCTTGACTCTTATACCATGTATTTTGATGGTCCCCAAATCTCTGTCTCTAGGCCAAATCTTTTTCATGAGCTCCACACCTCTAACCCTAGATACCCCAAGACCCGAAGATGAGAGACAAAACTCAATTCATTCCATTACCCTAAACCTGATTGCTCTCAAATATTTGGGTTTCTTTTTATAAGTTGAATCACCAAGCTGTCATCACCAAGAATGAGTACTGTGTCATCCTGGATGTGTAGTTCCTCACTTTCACATGAAATAACTTTGTTCCGTCCTCCTCCTCTTTATCTACTCCTGCAGATTCTAGCTATTTAATAAATTACTTTCATTTAGTTTTCAGCATCTACATTTTCATCTCTTTAGTGCCAGCTGCTGTTTCACCTGGATCTCTACACTTCTTTCCCAGCTGCCCCTCCAGCTGACCCCTCTAATCCATTCTCCAGAAGTCAGAGTAATTTTTCTCAACTCCAATGCTGATTATGTCACTTCCTTGCTTTAAAAATCCTTCAAAGTCATCTTATTCAGGGTAATCCACTCTTGAAGATTTTTTGTTTTGGGTTTTGGTTTTTTGGGGGGAGGTGCTGGGGATGGAACTCAGGGCCTTGTGCTTGCTAGGCAAGTGCTCTACCACTGAGCTAAATCCCCAACCCCTATAATCCACTCTTTAATTGACCTTGTAGGATGCTTTACGAGCTGGCCTACATTTATCCCCGTATCACTTGGAATCCAGTCAGGACACAGAAACAGTCATCTTCATTGAGAGAACTTCATATGAAGCCTGTTGACTGAGTATTAAAGAACTGAAAATAAAGTGAACCCAAAGACAGCATAAGGGCAGCAACTGCAGGCAACAGATTCGAGAGCTGAGGAAATAAGGGGAAGAGGTTGAAATCATTAAACTTTAACGGTGAGAGGTTCCTGCCTGATGCAGCTGACACTCAAGCCTGTGAGGAGAAGGGCAGTGGGCAGCTCACGCTGGTGTCTCGGAGATGGAACATGATGAGGCCGGTTTTTCAAACGTTAGAAATCTCAAATTGCTTTCACTGCTGCTATTAGAATGAACAAGTGAGGGTGAGTGACACTGATAGGGAAATGAACAAGGAACAAATAGTGGCAAGAAGGATCGAGCTGCTTTCTCCTCCGGGCTGGTAGCTTTTCTCTGGCAAGACCTGATGACTGAGCCTAACAACACATCCAACAGAGCGAAAATGTTTCCTGGTCCCAGCATCAAAAAGCAGAGTACAGAAGGGTGGGTGAAGCTGAAAGATAATAATTGGCAAAATCCATCCTTTTTGTGACTCACCACACCCACAGTGCCTCCGTGTATATTTGTTTCTCAAACTAAAAAAAACAAGTCTATGTTCTTGCTCAGAAACAGGCCTATCCTTTGTACTAACAAGGATTTCTTATTCTTTTCTCAAAATGAGGAGCCAAAGTCCTAGCCTTAAATGCACTGATTTGTAAACAGTGACACTTTTTCTGATCTATAATTATTCCCTGAATTCAGTCACAGTTCTGTCTTAATATTTAGTCACATAAGGACAAAATTATAAACCTCACTGACAACTCCTCTTGTGTACAATAGTAAGGTGAAGAGTGTAAAAGAAAAACAAATTTATTTTTACATAAGAAGATGCATGCCCAACTAACAAAGAAGTAAATAACAAAGAAGTAAATGTTTTTAGCTGCTTTGTCATTATTTCTCTACTTATTCTGTAAATAGTCACAAGGCCACAGTTTACAGCTTATTTCTTAAACCGCTAATGCTGTATTTCCTTTGTTCTAACCCACCACGTCGACAGGTCAAAGTTTTTTGTTTTGTTTTGTTTTTAACCTGGTGGAATATTCCAAACCTTTATTCTGGAAGGATTTCATTCTGTGGTAGATCCACCTTTATTTGGACTGAGAAATTCCAGGGTTCCAAAGTTTTACCCCTGTTTTCCTTAGTCCTCTCTATCCCCACTGTAGGCAATAATACGATTTTCTCACAGTAATCAAATCAATTTTTTCAGCCAGTCAGTTGACCCTTCTTTGCTTACTGGAGAAATGGCATGAAAAGCCCAAAATGGCAGGTTGTGGTCTCGATCTCTAATTCAGTAAAACCATCATTCTGTTTCTGGTAGACACACTTTTTTTGTTTTAACCAAATCTTTTAAACCGGTAAAGCTAGAAGTAAAAATCCCTTTTAGCAAAAATTCTACAGCAGATTATTAATAGTGAGGGGAACTAGATATAATTCCACACATTAACTTCTGGGTCCTTGTATTCTAAGGAAGAGACAGCACTATATTTCGATCACTGATTCAAAGTACAAACTGCATGCTATAAAATAGAATCCTGACATCTTGGTCGAGTCTATTCCACCATTCTGCTAGGCCAATTGATTCTAGGTAATCAGTGTTATAGCTTATCGTGCACTTTTTTTCTGAAATAAATCCCCTGCTTATAACATTTGCATAATACCATAGTGCAGAGCAAAGTGATACCTGGGTTTATAAAGTGTGATGCTTAAAGAGGGAAGAGGGAGTAGAAAGAGGGAAGACGGATTTTTATCCAAAACACGTTGTCTATTCCAATGAAGATCAATCTTTACCTCCTCTATGCAGAGAAGAGAGAAATGTCATCAGTCTGCCTCCAGAGATCTATCTGGGTCCCTGGGGTATACTGGCACACCAAGGGTCAGCAGAGGTCTCTGATGTTGGCAGATTAAGCACCCAACAATAGTGATCTCCAGGGAAGTCCATGTGATGGAGCCCATGCATAGCCTCTGCCTTGGCGCCATGGCCCCTTTGGGTGTAGGTACATTGAGCAAGCACTATGGGTGGCTGCAGAATGAAACTGATATTCACATACCATGTCAATGTGTTCACCTAGTTGAGAATCTCTTTTACAATGGATTTTTAATTTCTTTCACCTTTTAAATTGTCAGTTGACAAGTTATAGTTGTATGTATTTTGGGCTTATGAAATAATATTTTGATTTGTGAATACACTGTAGAATAATTAAAACAAGCTAATTAACATATACATCATCTCAACTACTTTTTGTGAGAACATTTAAAACATTTACTGTTGTAGTGATTTTGAAATGTATTATACATTACTGTTTACTATATTCACCATGCTGTGTATTATATCTCAAAAGAAAGAAAAAACTTATTCTACTCATTAAGGTTTTATTCTCTACCATTGTTTTTCCATTCACTCCCACCTGCTCAGTCTTTAGTTCAACAGTTTTTATCCACAATAGCTGAGGACATGTGGAATTTGTCCTTCTGTGTTTGACTTATTTTACTTAACATGATGTTCTCTGTTCTGCCATGTTCTTGCAAATAACAATTTTATTTTTCTTTTTTAAAGCTGGATAGTATTACACTTATATACTTATATTGCATTTTCTTTATGTATTCATCTGTGGATAGACACTTTGGTTGATTCTATATCTGGGCTATTGTGAATATCGCTGCAGTAAACGTGGATGTGTAAACACTTCTTGGAAATACTGCTTTCAGGTCTTTTGGGGTGGGGGTTGGGGATTTAGCTTAAGTGGTAGACTTTGTCTAGCCAAGCTCTAAGGCCCTGAGATGGAGCCCCAGCACGGCCACCCACACTGCAAAAAAAAAAAAAAAAAAAAAACCAAAAAAAACCCAAAAAACCAAAAACCAAACACTCTGTGAGAGATCAAGTCTTTTGGGGTAAGCACAGGTGGGGTTGTTGAATCATACAGTAATTCTAGTTTTAGTTTTTTGAAGAACCACAGTACCAGCTTTCAAATGGCTATACCAACTTGTATTTCTACAACAGTGTACAAAGTTTTCCTTTTCCCCAGTAACTCCTTTACACTAATACTTGTCACCTTTTATCTTTTAATAGCCATTCTGACAGATGTGAGATGATACCTCATTGCAATTTTAATTTGTACTTCAATAATTTATTAATGTTGAACATTTTTTTCCAAATACTTGTTAACTATTCATAAGTCCTTTTTTGAAAAATATCTAGTCAGGTCCATTGCCCATTTCTTAATTGGATCATTTTATTTGTATAGACCTGAGTTCCTTATGTATTTTGAATAGCAATCCTGTATCAGATGGCTTGCAAATATTTCCTTCCAGTTTGTAGGCTGCCTCTTTGTTCCTTTATTATGTAGAAACTTATTTTGATGTAATACCATTTTTATATTTTTGCTTTCATTGCCTGAACTTTTGGAGTTAGATCTAAACGTCATTGCTCAGACCAATATCATTTAGTATTTCTTTAGCACGTTCATAACTTCAGATCTCACATCTAATTCTTTAATATATTTTTAGTTGATTTTTACACATAGTGCAACGTAAGAATCCAATTTCCTTCTTCTGCCTTTGGAGACCCAGATTTTCCTACTCCCTTTAGGAGAGGCTGTCCTTTTCTCAATTCCCCCTTTTCTTAACATCTTCGTCAAAGATCAAATGACCATAAACACATGGGTTTATTTCTGGGCTTTCTATTCTGTTTCATTGGTTGATTTTTTTAAAAATGAAAATACTATTCTATTTTAGTCACTATTGCTTTGTACTACAATGATGCCTCTAGCTTTGTTCTTTTTGCTCACAGTTTGCTTAGCTATTTAAAGCCTTTGTAGTTCCACATAAATTTTTGTTTCCATAAAATATGATACTGGAATTTTGATAGGTATTGCATTGAATCTATGGATCACTTTGGGTATCATGGACATTTAACAGTATTAAATTAATTCTTCCAATCCATAAACATGTGGTATCTTTTCATATCTTTGTAACTTCTTTAATGTCTTTTATTAACATTTTATAATTTTCAGTGTTTTTCACCTCACTGGTTAGATTGATTCCTAAGCATTTTATTTTTGTAGCTATTAAAAATGGGATTTTTAAAAATTTCTTTTTCAGAATGTTCATCGTTAGTGTATAAAGTGCTAATTTTTGCTTATTGATTTTGCATCTTAATTTTTCTGTATTTGTTTGTTATAGTAAATTCCCGACTTACAAATATTTGAGTTGCAAACTTTCATACGTATGAATGGACCTCGCATTACGAACATTTGTAGATGCAAACAAATGGTGGAAGTAGCTTGTGTGTCTGCCAGACACTGTCACAGTTGTGCTGCTGTATGCTGACTGTACAATGCAATAGTGTACAGTAGTATAGTACAGTTGGAAACTTAATGTATTTTTGTGTGCGTTTGGTTTTTTATGTTTTACATTGTATATGTGTGTCGAAGCTGTATGAGACTCACTTTGTCAAACTCCTGGAATGAATACAACTTATTAATGTTCTCCCAGAAAGGAACTAGTTCCTAAGTTGGGGACTTACTGTAATTCTAAGGTTTTTTTGAATGGAATCTTTAGAGTTTTCTGTATAGAAGATCATGACCTCAGCAAACAACAACTAATTAACTTCTTATTTTCTTTTTACTTGAATGCATTTTATTTTTTCTCTTGCTTAATTGCTCTGGGACAAGGACTTCTAACGTTATGTTGAATAAAGTGGCTGAGAGTGGGCATTCCTGTTTTGTTTCTGATCTTAGAGGAAAAGTCTCAGCATTTCACTTTTGAGTATAATGTAAGCTGTAGACTTATTATATATGGCCTTTCCCATATTGAGGTACATTTCTTCTCTATCTAAGTTTTGAGTGTTTACCATGAAAGGATGTTGAATTTTGTCCCATGTTTTTAGGCATCTGGTAAGATGATAATGTGACTTTTGTTCTTCATTCTGTCAACACATGGTATATTTCACTGTAACTTTTACATTGGTGGAATCATCTTTTTATCCTTGGGATAAGTCCTATTTGATTGTGGTGAATGATTCTTTTAATGGGTTAAATTCAGTCTGGTAGTATTTTATTGATATTTGTATCTACATTCATCAAGAATATTGTCCCCCAGTTTTCTTGTGATAACCTCGCTTGGCTTTGGTATTAGGGTTGTGCTGGTCTTCTTCTTTTTTTTTTTTTTTTGTGCTGGGGATCGAACTCAGGGCCTTGTGCTTGCAAGGCAGGCACTCTAACCACTGAGCTAAATCCCCAGCCCATGTGCTGGTCTTCTAAAAGCAGCTTGGAAATATTTTTGCATCTTCAATTTTTGGAATAGCTTGTGAAGGATTAGTATTAGTTTTTTTAAACATTTAGCAGTGAGGCCATCAAGTCCTGAACTTGTCATGGATGGAATGATATTTTATTAATGATTTATTCTTTTGCTTGTTATTAGTCTGTTCAAATTTTTCTTTTTCTTTATGATTCAGCCTTGGTACATTTTGTGTGTGTAGGAATTTATCCATTTCTTCCAATTTGTTGGCATATAATTGTTCATAGTAGTTTCTTATGACCTTGTATATTTCTCTGGTATGAGTTATAATGTCTCCTCTTTATGATTTTACTTCAGTCTTATCTTTTTTATCAGTCTTGCTAAAGGTTTGCCAATTTGCCTATCTTTCCTATAAACCAACTTTTAGTTTCATTGATTTAAATTTTAGGCCACAAGACAAGTGTTATGGTTTGTGTCTAGATGTCCCCCCAAAGCCTCATGTGGTAAGAGGTAGCTGGATCTAGAGTGTGTGATTACTAAATTAATCCACTGATTGGTTTGGCATGTTCTGCTGGGACCAAGGATGTGACACTAAAATTAAGGGTATTAGGATTAAGGGTGGGAGTACTGCCCACCCTAAAGCTAGGTAGCCTGGATAAGATATAAAATACAGGAAGAAGTTGGTTAGCTTGCTTGCTTGCATCCCTTGCTTGCATTCCTTGCTTACTTTGCTGCCTTCTGCCTGTCCGCCGTGCCACCCTGCCTCGGACCCAGCTGACTGTGGACTGAAACCTCTACAAACTGTGAGCCAAATAAACCTTTCTTCCCCTAATTTTGGGTGTCGGGTATTTTGTCCCAGCAATGAGAGAAAAGTAACTAAGACAACAAGTCTTGGCAAATTTAAAAAAACTGAAATCATATCAAGTACCTCTTCTGACTCCAGTGGTTTAAAAGTAGATATAAGCAACAGGAGAAAATTTAGAGAATTCACAAGCAGGGAAACTAAATAGTATTCTCCTGAAATATCAATGGTTCGGTGGATAAATTCAAAGGGAAACTAAAAAGTCTTGAGACAAATGGAAACGAAAACACGACATACTAAAATTTATAAGATGAAGCAAGAATAGCTCTAAGAGGACAGTTTAGAGCAATAAAGATCTACATCGAAAAGAAAATAAAAGATATCAAATAAACAACTCAGTATTATATTCCAAAGAAATAGACAAAGAACAAACTAAGCTTAATATCTGATAAAGAAATAATAAAAAACAGAACAGAAATACATAAAACAGATGCTACCCCAGAAAACTCAGGTACTTCTGCCATTGTGCCTACCAGGGACTTGTTGGCCTTGCCCATGGGCCACCACCTGGTCCTCCCCCTTCTATCTCAAGTCTCGTGTAGGTGGATGTGTTTGCAGAACTAGGTGCAAGGTCGCCAGAGTAGCTTCGGGTTTGAACTGTCATTCAAACTTTCAGGCACAATAGTTTTACCCAGTACAGCATGTACTTAGCCTTAGGAAAGTACTCGAGAGGGAAGCATCTAAAGCAACAGTATCCCAGAGGCCTTGGATTCCCCTGATCACCTGCACTGGGACATGTCTTTGGTACAAGAAATGACAAGAATCTGAAGTGAACACCAGCATGAGAAAGTCACAGGGGTCAGAGCTTCTGAGCTTAAACAGTTAATCAGCGAATATCCTAAAGGTGGAGAGACAAGCTCCCTTTAGGGAACAAGTTACAGGCTATACTATGAATGACCTTGACAACTAGATACAGAATACTTTAGAAGATTTTTAGATTTGTCATCTAACTGCAACAGATATTTCAAGAAGTCTGATTAAAGATCAAACTCTATTCAGGTATCTCCAAAACTGCGGTAAGATTGACAGTGTAGCTTTTTCCTGTCACCAAGTTATACATAGAAATCTGGCTGAAGGAGAGGCTGAGAACAGCAGTTTCTAGTTTGCATCAATAGTCAGAAAATCAAACAGCAACAAGGTTAGAAATTTGCTGTATGCCCCTGAATAGAATATGTACCACACTATCTGAGTTCTTAAAAGCAAAAGTGAAGACTTTTTTTTTTTTTTAAAAAAACAATCCCTGGAATGAGACTCTACAGAGGAGCCTCTAAAACTATTGGCCCCAGACTCTGGTTTTTCCCAAATTACATGTTCATTTCATTTTCAAACTTCCCCAACTTCCACGAGAGAGATTTGGACTATAGTGCTTAGCAGTCGGTCTAGCTGTAACATTATACAATTCGGGATAAATCTATTCCAAATCACTGAGCTTCAGTACCACAGGGGACACATAGCTAGATAGGCTGTGAATAATTTATGTCTTTGAATTAAAAACTCATCCCACATCAGAACCTTATCTCTTATACATGTTTGTGCTATTTTCAGGTTTATGAAGTATTTTGCCTGCTCCTGTGCTAATGTGACTTGTATAAAAGCCAGTTTGCTTTAATTCACATTCATAATATTGAATTTTGTAAGCTTAAAAATCTGTAAGCATATTTTAAATTATTTTGGACACATTTAATTTCTAAAAAAATCTTTATCAAGAAAATTATATTGAGTACATTTCATGAAGTTTTGAGGCAAAAGCAAAAATGCTCCTATTAGCCATAACAGAGTACCACTTAACAAATTACAGAATTGTTGATGAAAACAGTAGAAATATATTTCCTGAGTTCTAGAGGCTGGAAGTCCAAGATCAAGTTGTAGGCACTCTTCTCTTATTGAACCTTCATTAACCTTAACATTAACCTCTGTAAAGGCTTCATCTCCAAATGCAGCCACATTGAGAATTAAAACTTTGACATATAAATATTGGGTGGAGCTCCACAGCTCAGGCATTCCATACCTCTGCCTTGAAGGGACCTAATGCCATGGTGAAGAAAAGGGCCAGATTATTTCCTTCTGAGTCAAAATCCCTATTGGAATTTTGATACACAAACAAAAATAAAACAAAATGAGTGGCTGAGTATTAATGAGACACACATATGACTACTTGTTTGCTATTTTGGGATCTTTCTGGCTCAGCTTTTCTCACAAATTTGTTTTCTAAGTCCTTGCTGTAGGAATGGTATTTATTTCTTTTTTAGAATGTTATAAAATTCAGAAAGATATAAAATGGGCATAACTGCTACAGAAGCAGAACTGAAAAAGATGCTTTGATCAAATTAATTTAGAAATGAAAATCCTCTTATGGACAAGTGACATTGGGCTTGGTGTGATGATACCAAAAGATTCCTGCTACTTAAGCATATTTTAACAACCATAATGGGCTGAAGCCTAATTGTGTCATCATTTAGTCCAGATTAAAGGAATAGCTAAGAAGAGATTAAAATGTAAGTAAATTTGGCAAAGTCTTTTGAATATTTATCAGGGCGATTTATTTTCTTCCTTAAGGAGTGGGTTCAATTTTGGAAAACAATTAACTGGCCTTGTGGATGACTGATCTGGCAGTGTACACACAGTTTGCTATATGAAATGCTAAATGGAAATGGGCTGACTTCCTGTGCAGTTGAAAACCACTTCTGTTGAAGAAGGCACTGGAAGTTTTCTGTTTCAATTTTTGCTTTTGAGGTTTTTCAGTGCCACTCTGAATCCCAGCTTTCAGTTTTGAAACTAATAATCTAGTTCAGGATCTTGAGTTATTTAAGTCTCAAAATGACCTCCAGCTCTTTTAGCTTTTTCCTCTTAGTTGTACAGCTATGTTGTAATACAAGAGACCAACACATTTGTGCACTAGAAAGGGCCTTTTTAAACTGGGAGAGGAGGAGGAGGTGGAAAGACCAAAGAGTCAGTACTCAGAAGGGCCATTTGAAACCTTACCAACCTCTGGGAAGTTAAGGACAAAATATGTCTACTCATTTCTTGACCTTAGTGTCACGAAACATGTCGCCAGGCCTTCCTGAGGTTCACCAGATCTATTCCATTTACACTTAGAAAGTTGTCTAAGATCCAACTGTGATGACGTCATGAAGTTTGGGGTGAGCAAGTATTTCATATTTTATAACCTTAGCTTACAAAAGTTTTATCTCAGAAATGATCCCAATGTATAAAAGATGGCAGGTGCATAACTATGTAGCATTTTGTCTCTAAGAAGTAAAGGAAGGACTAAAAGGGGGCATTTCACAATTGGATAAAATGAAGAGTAGGCTGGGCAGCAGGAATGTGCAATGGCAGCATCGAGATGATTGGGGAAGACGTTAAGGTGCAGAATAAAATCTTGACCTTGTTCCTGAGACGACGCTGGTGCCAAGGAAGGTTCCATGGACAGAACATTCCTTTGCTAGCTTTTTTCTGTTTACCGATTGCCTTGATGTTTGTCTTAATGACAGGCGAAAGATAGAAACAAATGAAAACTAGTAGAGAGGGCATTTGTTACTGCTACGTCAGAAACAAAGTGAAAGGACCTCCCATCTGTCAACTTCAGAGTTAGAGTGAAAATCGGAACATCACCTCAAGAGAATAGGTTTGTTTGGGAAGGAACACTGAGCAGGTCTTCGCAAAAGACGGAGCGCTCTATGGGGAGAAATTTGAGCATTTAGGAAGCTATTTTAGAAGTATATTTGCCAGAGTTAGTAAAAAAAAAAAAAAAAAACAAAACCCAACAAGAACATCAAGACACTTGGTCAAATTTGAATTTCAAATAAAAAATTGAG
The DNA here is from genome assembly GCA_004026905.1 of Hystrix cristata. Lineage (NCBI taxonomy): Eukaryota > Metazoa > Chordata > Mammalia > Rodentia > Hystricidae > Hystrix > Hystrix cristata. The sequence goes on along the minus strand of PVJO010015944.1, from coordinate 17,756 downwards.
AACATATAGTACATTTAGTACATCCCCATAGACACTCTAAATAAACACACACATGCACACACACACCCTCCCTCCACATATATAGGTACTAAATTCAATGACCATATTATTCTTTGGGTGATTTTAGGAAAGGTATTTAGACTTCTTAAAGTCTCAAGTTTTCCATCTGTGAACTGGAATGATAATAGTATCTCCCTTGTTTTGGTTGTTTTGAAGTTTAAATAATTCTAATAAAGTATTTAGCAGTATACCTAACATGTAGTAAACACTCATTAGTATGGGAAAAAATAGAAAAACAAGATTTTGGAACTATTTTTCCAATTGAAACAGTATGGTTCCTCTTTTATACATTAAAATTGTACATCAGACTTCTTGTGGAAAATGAGGTTTCCCTTCTTCTTTTGGGACAGGGTCTAACTAAGTTGCTAAATTGCCCAGGCCAGACTTGAACTTGAAATCCACCTGCCTCAGCCTCTCTGAGTGCTGGGATTCTAGGCATGTACCACCAGGCCCTAATGGAAAATATCTTTTTCTAGCAGCTTTTTTCATAACTGATAAAACCTGGAGGCAAACGAAATGTCATTGATAAGTGAATGTGTAAATAAACCATGGTATGTCTATATGATGAACTATCATTCAATGAGAAAAAGAGCTAGAAAGCCATAAAAACACGTAGACAAAACTTATTTGCATATTGTTAAGTGAAAGTCGCCAGTTTGAAAAAGCTATATACTGTATCAGCATAACTGCAGGACAATCTTGAAAGGACAGACTACAGAACCCATAAAAACGTAAGTATTTGCCAAAGATGGGGGGGGAGTTGTAAGGGGTGGGCAGGGAGGGATGACATTTTTAAATGACCAACTAATTCCACCACTCATTTTATTTTTAGTATTTGGGACAATGCTGAAAGAACAGATTATTTTGCCAGTAAGCAACCTAGGCTTTCTGTTCCAAAGGAGGCCACATGGAGCTTGTTAAATACAAGATTCCAGCCCAAACTGAGGCATGCTGAATCAGATTTGCAATTAGCTAGACTTTCAGGTGGTTTCCATGCACACGAAGCTTAAGAAGCGCTAATATGGAGTATGGGTTGTGATGTCAGGTGGACTTGGTTTTGAGTCATATTTGTTACATGTCTTCTAACGGTGTTGCTGTGGGTAAGTTGTCAAACATCACTAGGTCTCACTTTTCTTATTTATAATACAATGGAAGTGAGAATACCCATCTTTCATGGTTATTAGGAGTACAGATTGAGGAAGGCTCTTAAGATGACATTGGAAAAGTAGTGAATAAATATTAGGAATGGATCTCCCTAACAAAGTCAATGGTAGTAAAGGCCTAGGAAGAATATAAACTTTTAAAATTAGAATTTTATTTTTTAACTTCTAAAATACCTTTTCCTCTCAAGGATGAAAGACGAAAAGGAGGCACAGAAAGGGATAGAAAGTTGGTGGAGAAAGGAAACAAGGAAGGAAGGTCTTCTGTGAAGAAATAGGCCTGCTAATATCACTCCTCAGAAGGATTGTTCATTTCTATTTATGGAAATAATTGGCATCGCTCTCTTGGAGCGCTGCTTAAAAACCAAATGAATCAATCTGCTCCAGATTGACACCACACAAATGAACTCATTTAGATCTCATTTAGTCCAAATGAGCGTTGCTAGTTGGCTACTCCATCTGACAAGAAGAAACACAAAGGTCCTGTCATGGTCCTGTCAGCAACAGACGTGTCAGCGTGTCTCAGCACTGGAGTTTGACCCCTGGCCAGTGTCTGCTTGAGATCTTACTATTTTAGAAGAATGGTGAACAGTTTAGGGAATGGAATTATACCTTTTCTAAACCTGACTCAATAAGAAAGGCATTTTTGGACTTTGTAATTTTACCAATTCTGATCAGTCAAGCAAATGGATACCTTAGAGTGAGACTTCCTGTAATGTCAAGTCAGAGGCTATGTAATTTGTTTTCACAATGCCAGTATAGGACGTCATCAATGTGGACTTGAACATGGATGATGATTCAGCTGGCCATGCCAGTAAAATATTAAGGTGAGCTTCTTCTCTAATACGGTTTCCTCTGTCTTAAAAGGTTTTGTTTCTCTCTTTTCTATATAATACCTACTTGTTCCTAACATCCAGCATAAATGTCACTTCTGTGGAACCTCCATCTCCCTTGGGCATAGTTCCTGTGTTTCCTCTTATGGCATTTGGTACTCTGCTTACCTCTGTTTTATATTGTGTCTCTCTGTTCAGTGCTGGCTGTTGGTGTATCTGCTCCAAGCCCCTACCTATGCTGGGACTCTGAGTTCCTGGAAGCAGTGGGACCGGGTCACTCGTATCTGTAGTCCCAACCTTCAGCCTTGAGGGCCAGCAGTGGATACTTCACACGTGGTTGCTGACTAATTTGATAAGTGAATTGCTGCCAGAGTTATTGCTTGGATAATGTATTCGTTTCCTAGGGTTACTATAATTAAGTACCACAAACTGGGTGGCTTAGCAACAGAAATTTGTTCTCTTATACTTCTAGAAACCAGAAGACTGGAATTAAGGTGTCAGCAAGGACGTACTTTTGCCAAAACCCCCAGGGGAAGATGAATACCAGATTTTACAAAGGGACAAATAACCTGAATAGACATTTCTTAAATGAAGACATACAAATGCCCAAAAGGTATATGAAAAAAAATGCTCAAAACCACTAGACATCATGGAAATGTAAATAAAAACTACAATGAGATAGCTCCTCACACCTGTCAGAATGGCAGGATGGAAGTCTTATTTCATTGAAAAGATGAAAGATAATGAGTGCTCATGAGGAAGTGGGGAAAAGCAAACCCTGTAACACTGTTAGTGGTATGTAAACTCATGCAGTCAATATGGGGAACAGCACAGGGGTTTCTCATAAAGCTAAAAATAAAATTGTTATACAATTCAGGAATCCCGCTTTTGGAGCTCAGCCCAGGCAACTTAGTAAGTTACCAAGACCCTGTCTCAAAATAAAAATTTAAAAAGGGGTGGGGATGTAGCTCAGTGTGAAAGCTCTGGATTCAATTCCCAGTACCACTACCACTAAAATAAGACTTGAAATCAGAATACATAAATGATATCTATTCTATCCTGTTCACTGAATCATTTACAATCACCAGAAATGTATCCATCAAGACATGAATGAAGAAAATACCATATATACACAATGCAATACTATTTGACCTTAAAAGAGAAAGGAATTCTGTTATTTGAAACAGCATGAATGAACCTTGTGGTCATTAAGAAATAAACCTGGCACAGAAAAACAAAACTGTGTGTTCTTATATATAGAACAAATTCTTCGAAATGGAGAGTAGAATGGTCATTATTTGAGTTTGAGGGGTAGGGGAATGGAAAGGTGTTGGTCAGATGGTAGAGTTGCAGGACATAGGAAAAATAAGTGGTAAATACTTACTGTGGTGGATATGTTAATTATCTTAATCATTTTACACTATATGTATATCATAATATCATGGTGTAACTAATAATTATACCTAATTTGTCACAAAAAGGCAAACAGTTTTTTCACTGTGGTAATGAGTTTGGATTTTATTCTAAAAGCAAAGAAAAGCACTGAAGGAATTTAAAAAGAGGATTCCACCTGATCCAATTTACTTGTGGAAATATATCACCATGGTATCATTTCTTTTCGATACTAAGAAAGCATTTTCCTTGCATAGTGAACCACATATAACACACCTTGCAAAACTATCACTGAAATCTTTATGGATGATGAGAAACACATTTTTAAATGTAGCAAGTCAGACAAAGGAATTAGCCTTCTTATTCTCTCATATATGAATTCTCTATTGTTTTTTAACAATGTTCTCAAAATCTCCAGAGTTTTTACTGGAGTTTAGTTATGCAGACATGGCTGGCTGTCAGTCATCAACAACTTAGGAAGGCAAGCTGATACTGTGTGCCCAAAGTTCTACATTCAATCATATTTGAGATTATCTGATTTTTTAAGAGCCCCAGGTTAAAAAAAAAAAAGCATTTTTATCAAGCAAGACATTCCAGTGGTTTGAACATTACCTTCCAAGAGGTCAAGTTAAAAGTCAGATCTCCCTCCAGAGAAGTTTCAGCTATTCACTATACACAACTCATATGTGTGTGTGTATGTGTGTGTGTGTGTGTGTGTGTGTGTGTGTGTATACGGGTGTGTACATTTTAATTTTGTTATGTCCAGTGGCCCTAAAAGAGTGTAACAGTTTATATTACATTAACGTATGTAAGCGCAGTCTTGTAAGTGCAGTTTTCCAACACCCTTACAAGACTTTTATTATCAGGTTTTAAACTTTGCCAATTTTATAAAAGAAAAATTATATTTGATGTGGTTAACATTTATCTTATTATGATCCACATTATTTTTATGTTAGTATTTTTCTTTTAATATTTATTTTACTACTTGTTTGTGATGAATAATGATCATACTTCTCATGGGGAGCTTGTACATGTACATAACATATCTTAATTCTTTTTTCTTATGCCCTTTTTATCCCCTCTCTCACGCCTTCATCTTTTAAACCCCTTCCATAGGTAGAAGATATGTCTTGATATTTCCTATTATCTATCCTTTATTTTGCTATTTACATTTTGTTTTTCTCATACAAGGGAAAGGACATGGTATTTAAGATTGTGTGTCTGATTTATTTCACTTAACGTTATGGTCCTAAGGTACATCCATTTTCCTACAAATTACTCAAGTTTATCCTTCTTTATGACAGAATGCATTTCTAGTTGCATGGATTTGGGTCTTTCCTTTTTTGTGTAAGACTGACCAGAAGTTTGTCTATTTCCTTTATTCTTTCCAAGAATCAGCTCTTTGATTCATTCTTTGTATTTTTTTAATCACTATTAATTTCTGCCCTGATCTTTTATTTTTGTGTCCGTCCCCATTCCCCATCCCACCCCACCCTACCCCCTGATGCTTTTCTTTCTGAGACAGAGTCTCAGTATAGTTCAGGCTGGATTTGAACTCATTTTGTAGCCTAGGGTGCTCTTAAACTCTCAATGATTCTCCTTCCTCAGCCTTTCCAGAACTGGTATTAGTAGCATTTGCCACTGCCCCCAGCTTGCTAGAGCTTTAAAATCTTTTTCCTTGTACTAGATTTGGATTTGCTTGGTCTTATCTTTCTAGAATCTTTAGATGCATCATTAGGTTATTTATTTGGACTTGCTGTTTCTCTGATGTGGGGATCAATAACTATAACCTTCCCACTTCTGACTGTTTTCTTTGTGTCCCATAAGTTCTGGTATGTTGTACCGGAATTACTGTTTGATTCTAGAACTAATTTCTTCCTTGATTTCTTCTGTGACCCATTTATTAGTCAAGAAGGTATTGTTTTATTTCCATGTGTTTGCCAAATTTCTGTAGTTCCTTTTGCCATTGATTTCTAATTTCACTGCACTATGATCTGCTAATATGAATAATTTCAATTCTTTAGCATGTATTTAAGCATGCTTTATGGACTAGCCTGTGGTCTGTTTTGGAGAAAGTTTCATGTGCTACTGAGAATATTCTGTTGTTTTTAGGTGGAACACCCTGTGGATAGCTATTAAGTCAATTTGTTTGAAGGTTTCATTCTATTCTGCAATTTATTTGTTGATGTTTTGACCAGTTGATCTATTTGTGATAGTGGGATATTGTGTCCCCCACTGTAATTGTATTGTTGTTTATCTGGTTTCTTTTATGTCCAATACATTTGTTTTGTGCAGTTGTTTACACCGATGTTAGGTTTATAATTCTTATCTCTTCCCATTAAATTCCTCCCTTAACCAGTGTGCAGTGACCCTCTTTACCTGTTTTGATCAGTTTTGGCTTGAATTCTACTTTGTCTGAAATTAGGATAGCCATTTCTGCTTTTTTCCCCCCAGGTTTTTATTGCTTAGAATAGTTTTCCATCCACTGATTTTTAGTCTATGAATTTCTTTTTGGATTGAATTTGTGTGTGTGTGTGTGTGTGTGTGTGTGTGTGTGTGTGTGTGTGTGTGTGCTGGGGATTGAACTCAGGGCCTTGTGGTTGCAAGGCAAGTGCTATACCACTGAGTTAAATCCCCAGCCCTGAATCTGGTTTTGTACACTGCACATTGTTGGGTTTTTTTCCTAATTTATTCTGCCGATCCGTGTCTTGTGCTCAGGGAACTGAGACCATTCACACTGAGAGTTATTACTCTAGGACACTGACGTATCCCCATCATGGCATTATTTTCCAGTTGCTGCTTTTGTGTTTTCCCCTTGTCTGCTCAACTCCTCAGCCTGTCTGGGATATTTATTCTATTAGACGTTTTGGTATTGTTGGCTTCATTGTCTCTTTCAAAGACATTCTAAAGAGATTTTTCTTTCTAGAGATTCTAGAGAATCAAGGATATCCTTGAGAATTTTTTGGAGAGTTAGTATGGTGGTCATGAATTTCTTGAAGTGGTCTTTGTCACAGAAATACTTTATCTCTCTAACAATTTTGAAAATTTTGCACAATTTAACTGCAAACCTGACTTGGAAATTGCTTTTAGAACTTGAAAAAATTCCCTGAAAGTTCTCCTGGCCTTTTGGGTTTTCCTTAGTAAGTGATTGGTTGCTTTTCTCTAGCAGCTTTTAAGATTCTGTCCCTGTGTTGAACTTGTGGAAGTTTGACTGTGATGTGACATGGAGACATTCTGTTTGTGTCATATGGTAGCTGATGCATTCATTTTTAATGTTCTCTTTTTGTTTTTAAGGTGTCTCTGAGTAATTCTTTGGAAGCATCCTTATCATCTAATCCTTTGAAAATGTCCCTAATTCTGATATTATATTCTTATATTGGTTGCTTCTACTGCCCATACTTTGGATATAATTTTTAATCTCTTAAATTTCTGTTTGGACTATTTTTATGGACTCTAATTTACTAAAGTGGTCATTAATCTTTTGTATCTTTTTTTTTAGCTCAGCTAGGTTTCTTTTAATGTTTTATATGTGATTAATTATATCTTTGCCAGCCTGCTGAGTTTCCATCTTTTTTTAATCTCCTTTGTTATCCTTTCAAATAATTCAGCTGTGTAGCTTTTGCTTTCCTCCCTCTTGATGTCTCATAGATTGGCTTTGGGGGATTTGGGAGTTTGGGGAGGCATTTTGTTTTCTTGTATTCTCATGTTTCTATTGTTTTTTGTTTTGTTTTTTGATTAGATTTTTGTTGCTCACATGGTGATCTCATTAGTTAGGATCTACTTTTCAGTGATACACTCAGGGTATGGCCAACTATAGTTCTTTGCCTTTGTCCCAAGAGCCAACAGCCTCTGTTAAATTAGCATATGAGTGGGATGCAGTGTAAATGGCCAGCACTCGGTCCTCCAGGAGTGGACTCCAACACTGTTAATGTTACAAGGGAAATCTGGGTATTGGCATACAGAGAAAATCAATTATTAGCAACAACTATGCAACCCTGGCAATATTGAATAAATGAGCAAGAGTAATACTGTTCAAGACACACTGGGCACTAACACAGCAAAAGAACTAACAATGTACCACACTTAACCTTAGAAATGTGTAATTTTAAATTCTAAGACAAAGTAAAAACTGGCATCAGCAAATAACTACTTAATTTGATAACCATACCTCCACTAATGATAGAAAAGAATTCATCAGTAGTAACATAGAGGTAAGTACCTAAAGGTAATAAAACTTAATGATTTTACTAGTAGTAAGGATATAGGGGATAAGAATGGGAGAATGCAAGAAGAAAAATCTGAAAAATTAAACATCGGGAGATGAGAAGAGAGAAAGTGAGACAAAGGATCCAATTAAGGAGCAGAAGGATAGTTATAGAATTAGATAAAGGTAATAAAAAACAATAAGAAATATAAAATAAAATAAAAAGGGAGAATGAGAAATTACTATGGAAAATAAAAAATAGAAAAATTGAAAGGATGAAAAAGAAAAGGAGAAAAAAGAAAAAAAGGAGGAAGATAAAGAAGAAAGGAAGAAAGAGAACAAATGAAAATTCCCTAAACCCCAATAAACCAGTGAAGAAAAAAGAGGAAGAAAAGAAAGACAATTTGTGTGTGTGTGTGTGTGTGTGTGTGTGTGTGTGTGTGCCAGGGCTCGAACTCAGGGCCTTGTACTTGCTGGGAAAGCACTCTAACCACTGAGCTAAATCCCCAGCCCCAAAAGAAAGAAAATATATCCAAAACAAACAAGAAAATTCTCTGTACTTCTGAATGACTGGCTTCCTTGCAGGATTCAGTTGTGGAGTGTAGTAAGCCATGGATTTACTCCACTCCACTTACCCTTATGGCCTGTGGGTTTGCCAGGTGCTTCCACCTATTCCAGATGTCCCTCTGTTCACCCCACATTGTAGCAATGCCAACACCACGATGTCTGCTCACATTGATAGATAAGAAAGGCATTAAGACCTCAGATCTGTGCTTGCCACTGAGAAGCCATCTTCCCCTCGCTGCGAGCTGCGAGTTGAAGAGAGTCCAGATTGCTTCATTTTTTTTTCTTTGTGTTGTTGGTCATCTCCCCAAATTCTGGGTAGCTTCTAATTTTCCTGTCAGTTCCTTCCTGATTCCCGGCATCTACTTTTTCCTCCATGCAAGTTTAAATGTACCTCTCATCGGTATTACACATGATTCTTTGTTGTAATAGCTGCATTTAAGTATCATATCTTCTAGGACATTTGAGAGCATTATCTCCAGTTGCTGTAGCAATATTTTAAGGTTGGTGTTATAACATTGTATAGGGGAAGAAATCTAGGCTGAAAGTAGAAACAAAAATGCCTAAAGTTACCAGGATAGGAAGTTGAAACTATATTTCAGAGGCTTTCTGACTCCAGAGCTCATCCTCATACCACACAGGTTCCTGCAAGCTGGTCTTTGTGAGGGAAGCATTTACCTTGGCATCTTCAAAGTAGAGACGGTCTTGTAACTCTTACCTGCCCCAGTTAACTATAATTACACATGCACAATTTTTGTAGATCAGCCTGCACATTTGTATCAGCCACACCCGTAAGAATATTATTTTTAAAGGAAAAATTTGACATTTTACTACAAATTGCATTAGAGTAATTGCAAAGTTGTGACTTGTGATTTTTGCTGTTTTCTTAGACTTTTATGAATGTCATTCACTTCTGTCTTCATAAATTTCAGTTAAGTGTTTACTTTTAGTATTTACAATATTTCATGTTCATAATCTTGCTGATAATGAAATTATTTTCTAACTCCTTCATAAAAGCTATCAACTTTCTGATATGCTTGTTTGGAATTTGTATAATTTCAGAATTCATTTTTAGTTCTCATTGTATTTTAGAGAAAACAAAAGATTAGCCCTCTTCCCCAGTACCTCCCTGTGCCCCTAGAGACAGTAAGCCCTTCACTCAAAGGTATAGCTGACTAATACTGCAGAGAAAGTGGAGGTGTTCTAAATACTAAGTGGATTACAGTAATTAGTAAGTGCTAACCATCAGATACCAGGGAGCTGATAATGGGATGAAACTAATACCACCTCACACAACAAAAACTATACGTTCTCAACATTTAAAATAGATGTAAATAAACCTAAGCCAGGAAGCTGGCAGAGAAAATTTGCATACACACATTTTCAAGGAGATAGCAATTAAATTAACACCCACCCCTTGCATGTTAAGATGTGAGAACTGGAGTGTGATGGCGTTAGATACCAATATTAATAGCACCAATCACAGCAACTAATTAGTAAGAGGTTTCTATGTGGCAGGCATTGTATTAAACAAAAGCACATAATATCATTTACAGTGGCGCCTCAGTTCACAAACAAAATCATTTAGCAAAATTTTGTGTTTGTTTGTGAACCCTGCTTTGGATGATGAACACGACTGCTGCCGTATTTCTGGCATTAACTTGAATGTGGCCATCTTTTCCAGATTTGCAGGGTGAATTAAGTTCATGAACTGATGTACCAGTGTATACCTGTATTAATCCTGAGATAGGAATAATTATAGGCATCTTCTGTAAATTGAGGATTAAAGTTCATAGAGATTAAGTAACTTGACCATTCACACAATTACTAAATGATGGAACTAGCACTCGAGTCAAGGAAGTCCATGTCTAAGCTCTTATCTTTAACCATTAGGTACTATTTCTTTTCCTTTTCCATGTTAATTTTGAATACTTTAAAAAGGTGTATTGAATAGAGTTTTGTTTCCTGCTTTTTAAACTTATTTTAAACATTTTGCATGTTAAAAGATATTTTACCTAAAATAATTTTGATAGGTATATAATCATAACATGGATTAAAAGAACAGAACAAAATCAAGTACCTTTGACATTACCATCACCCTCAATATTTCTTAGGAAGTAAATATGTTTCATATTATTTGTTTTCTTAACACCTATTCTTTATATTACGATTTAAAAAAATGTATTATTACATGTTTGCAGTACGTAATAGTTACATTCATCATGGGGAGTGGGTACAGGTACAGAGCACATCTTAATTCTGATCAGGGACCTGTAATCAGTGATGGAACCATGAGAAGAATTTATCTTTCCACTATTACCATTTGAAAAATCCCAATGATTTTATATCCGATTATTAGTTATCCTTAGTATTACAACCAGGAACAGCTATGTTGTCAGGAAACAAAGTGGAGACAATTAGTAATCTCCCCAGAGATCTTATTATGGACGAATGAGAGAAAGCATATTTTCCTGCTTAGTCAAACTTTCCATCTTCTACCATTTTTTTTTGTGCCAATCCTCTACCCTTAGGAATATTAACAGATTTCTGAACTAACAGATCTTGAGCTTTCCTAAGCAAATAAATGCTCTCAGACTGACTTTTTCCCTTTCCAACTCCCATTCTTCTCATTACCTAAAAATCTCAGATTGATTCTGGTTCAGGTTGGGCAGGTACAGCAAAGGGAGTACAGGGTGATGTTGACAAGAGAAAAATTTAAGACTAAAGGTATGTTCTTATATAACCATATCGCCTATCTACTGAAGTATACACAAAATAAAATATTCCCAGGCTAGAAATCTGAGAATTGGCTAAATGAATGGTCTGAGAAATTGAAAGTGTTGCAGTTTATATGTTGAAATGCCATAGGAGAGCTTTCATCTTGGAATTAGCAGTGGGATCCTTATATGAATGGTTATAATAATACTAAAAAAACCCTGGAATCATTACTTTTATTCAGTGCAGTACTAAAAATCCTATCTAAAGCAGTTAGGCAAGAAAAGGAAATAAAAGGCATATACATTTAAAAGGAAGTAGTTCAATATTCTGTTTGCAGATGACATGATCTTACATATAAAAAATCCTAAAGATGATACAAATATAATTAAAAGTAAAGAAATTCAGTAAAGTATGTATATGAGATAAACATACATAAATTTGTAGCATTTCTGTATATAATGAACTATCCAAAAAAGAAATTAACAATCCAATTTATAATTGTTACAAAAGAAATTACTTAAATTAATTGAACAAAGGAATTAAAATCTCTCTTCATTGAAAATTATAAATCATTGATAAAAACAGTTAAAGAAGGCACAAATCAATGGAAATATGTTATGCATTCATGGATTAAAATAATATGGTTAAAATGTTCATACTGCCCAAAACAGTGTACATATCTGAGGCAATATCTACCAAGTTCTGACAATATTTTTCACAGAAATAGAAAAAAAAATCCTAAAATTCATATGGCACTAAAAACATCCCTCAATATGCAAAACAATCTTGATCAAAATGAGCAAAGCTAGAGGATTTTACAACCTGATTTGAAAATATACTATGAAATTAGAAAATAAAAAAACATGGTACTGGCCTATAAGCAGACATGCGTATGAATGGAACAGACTAGAGCGTCCAGAAATAAATTTACACATTTATAGTTAATTGATCATTGACAAAAGTACTAAGAACACACATTGGGAGAAGCATAATCTCTTGAATAAATGATTTTGGAAAACAATATGCATATGCTCAGGAACCTCATGTTATATGAAAAATTAATTCCAAGTGGATTTTAGGTATAAACATAAAACCTGAAACTATAAAACTGCTAGAACAAAACATAGCACTCATACATGCACATATACATAACACCCATGACATTGATTCTTAGTGATGATTTTTTGGATCCCCAAAGCACAAGCACCCAAAAGTAAAGCAGACAAAAAGAGTTACATCAAACAAAAAGCTTCTGTACAGCACAGAAAATAATAAAATGAAGAAACAGTCTATGCAATGGAAGAAAACATTTGCACACTATATATGTGATTATGGAGTGCTACCCAAAATATATAAGGAACCAAAACATCTAAATAGTACAAAAAACAAATAATGAAAAGAATGGGTAAAGAATGTGAATAGACATTTCTCCAAACAAGACATATGCATGGCCAAAGTGTATGAGAAAAAGTGCTCAACGTCATTAATCACCAAAAATTAGGGAAATGCAAACTAAGACTGCAATGAGATATAACCTCACATCTGTTAGAAAAGCTGTTTTCAAAAAGCGAAAAGATGACAAGTGCTGGGAAGAACATGGAGAAAAGGGAATCCTTACATCTTGCTGGTGGTCAATTCAAACAACACGTAGTATGGAGGTGGCTCAAAAATTAAAAAGTAAAACATCCATATGCTCTAGCAATGCTACTTCCGGATATATTTCCAGAGGATAAGAAACTCGTATCTTGAAGAGACAAGTGCATGCTTATGTTCACTGCAGTGTGATTCACAAAAGCCAGGTAACTGAAACAACCGAAGTGTCCATCAGTGAGTGAATGGACACAAAACAGTGCTACAAGTATGTGTAACACAACAACATTCAGCACTAAGGAGGAAGAGACCCCTGCCATTCAGGATTACATGGATGATCCTACCCTGGAGGATATCATGTTAAATAAAATAAGCCAAATGCAGGACGAAACTTTGAGATCTCACTTAAATGTGTGATCTAAAACAGCTCAACTCAGAAGTAGAGAGTAGAATGGAGGTTACCGGGGAGCAGGAAACATTGTGGAGATGTGGGTCAAAGTATACAAAATTTCCCTTACGTAGGAAGAATTCAAGCTTTTTATTGTATATCATGGTGAATATATTTAAAAATGATGTATTATGTACTTGAAAGCTGCTAAAAGTAAATTTTAGTGCTCTCATGACCAAAAAGTATATGAGACAATGCACATGTTAGCTTCGTCCTACAAGGCTTATATATGAAAATATGTTATACACCATAAATATATACAAGTTTTGTCAGTAAAAGATTAATTTCAAAAAGAAATGATATCACGAATAATTTATGAAAAATATTTAACACTGGTGAATCATGAATCCAATGACAAAGCAGCTATCTGAATAAAGTAACTACTATGGAATAGTAAACTGATGAGAGACTTTAATTTTTTTCAAAATCAGATAGAACCACTAGACAATAATAAGCAGGAATACAGCAGAATTTGTTAAACATATAGAATTTTAAATGCTATAGATACACCATATAATTTTTTTCTTTATAGCAATACACTTTGCTTTTGACAACAAAGAAAACTTTATCCTTTTTTTCAGAAAGTTAAGATTTCTATAGACTAGGTACTCTGACCTTTTCAAAATGAAATTAAAAATTATAAAAGATGAACAACAAAAACTAAATGGCTTGAAATTTAAAAACTCTTTAATCACTGAATTAAAGTAGACATTAAATAGAATAACAAAGTATTTAGAAAAAGGATGATTTTCTAAAAAATTTAAATTAGCGTAATTGTTCCAAGAATAGTTAAATATGTAAGTAGATCAATAATAGCAGAAAAAATAAAAAAGTAAAGATTTCTTATTACAAAAATCAGACAGTAAGTCCTTCTCTATAATCACGTTTTTTAAAACTAGTAAAAACATTTGAGAGAATCACTAACTGCCAGTCAGATAAACATGCATACATTATTCTCTCTGTTTCAGCTCCCTCTTCTATAAACGGGATAATACCAACAGGCTTCTCATAGAGTTGATGTGAAAATATATGTCAATTTAAGACCATGGCGCTTTTGATAGAGTCTATAATGAATTAAATCATGGCCACAATTATGCTCATACTTTAGAAGTTCTAAATTCTAGTCCTCATTTCATGGTCCATTGCTTCCTCACTGTATGTTACTCTCAAGAGGTTTTATCACAACATTACCACCAAGGGCAGAGGACTATGTATAGCTGGAAAGATTAATCACAAATCTTGGATTTCTGTCTGGCACACGGTAATCCTCATTTATCCTATCTGGAGACCTACTCTACCTTCTTCTGGTAATGTGAGTACTCCTGTCTTATCTTTTGTAGGGAACTCTGAGAATATATGGTATCTTTGTCTCTTTTCTGTTGCTATAACAGGATACCTGAGATTGGTGAATTTATAAAGGAAGGAGGTTTATTTTGGCTCATGATTTTGGCAGCTGGGAGATTGAAGAGTTGGCACCACCAAGAGCCATGTTGCTTCCTCTCATGGTGGGAAGTGGAAGGGGAGGCAGGCACATGCAAAAAGACCAAACTCTTGGCTGGTCCTGCTGTGTAAACTCATCTTGGGAGAATTCATGCAAGAAAGACATTAATCCATTTGTGAGGGCTTTGCACTAATGACCCTCACACCTCCCACTAGGCCGTGTCTCTAAACATTACTATGCCGGGGACCAAACTTAAACATGAGTTTTATTGAGAACAAATTATATTCAAAACATGGCATACTGTATATCTGATTCATAATATATGGTCAAAAGAAGACTGACTGGGAAAATTGTTCACTACATAGTAGATGAAAAAAATTCATGGAACAGATAAGAGTCTGAGTTCATTTTTAATTAAAATAGAAATATAAAACAACTATATGTGTGTGCGTGTATTTTATATAAACATAAAGAAATTAAACTCAAGAGAAGACTGTGGAGTTTATGTCACACATTTTCACATAGCTAATTACAAGGACTGGATAACTTTTTTTTCAATTAGAAAACGCAACAGCCCATAGCATTTCGGGAAAGGAAACATACAGATAAATGGCAGTGAAGTGTATGTACGGAGGAAGTGTGGATCAGTGGCTGGTAGATGAGGGGCTCAGAAATTTACATAGAGCTTTTTTGTATGTATATATCCTGTGATATATAGCATGGGTACCAATTAAATGCTAATAAAAATTAACCTGCAAAAAGGAATTATTACTTCAAGAGCAAGTCTCTTGCTTCTGTACGTACACTTGATAACTCACTTGCTTACTAAATTCACCAAGCAATATGAGGGCATTTCCTATTAGAACAATTTTAGCACTCACATCGCCAACTAAAAGTCAGTCAAAGTGTTCATCATCTCTGAAATATTACTGCAGGGACCCAGGAAGAACACGGCTGCCTGAACGTATGGGAAACTTTTTCCAGACTTCAAAGGGCTTTATAATTGTGCTTCTATGTGGAGTCCCCAGAGTTAGCTTTCAAGGAGTGTGAGGTGGTGTTCAAATTAAGGTCAAAGGAAGAGAAAGAAATGAAGCATCAAAAGAAATGTGGTGAGCCAAAGTAGTCCAGAGGCTGAGACCAAAGGGGCATCTCTGCAAATAAAAGGGCCCTGGGAGGGAGGCAAGAGAAGAAGCTTGTCAAAATACGAGAGGGCCTATTTCCAGTCTATACTTACTTTTCCCATGCATAACCCATGACTGCTACTTCTGCCAATAAGAATGCCAGGACCAAATGCTACTTTGTGGATTTGGTGGCCTTCGGAAACTGGATAGATGTGAGAAAGACAACAAGAGTGGAGAAAGCCCTTGAAAAGAGTAGTTGGGGAAAACATTCAGCTTTCCAAGAGTGGCAAGTGGATAGACCTCTCGGAAGCCCCTGGATATAGACTAGGACTTACGATTGCCACATCATGATGGTGTGCTTGGAAGGGTCTCTTTACTAGAGTAACTAGCAAGGAAAAATAAGTACTAGTAAGGTATTTAGCCAAACCACAGTGTGTACATATATCAAAACCTATTACACCCCACAAATATATAAAACTTACTTGTTGAAAAATGAATTGAGGATCAGACATACAGCGAAGTACTACAGAGCAATACTTTCCAGGAAACTTCAAGCTCCCAGAAGCCAAGCACTATTACTCTGTTTCTGTGGTTTTTCCAAACATTCTTGAGACATTCTCTTTCCACAACTAGACTAAATGAGATCCAAGAACAATAAACCAGGTAGGGGTTTAATTATGGTAAGAATGTGGCTAAGTACTAGACTAGATGAATTTCACAGAGCATCACACAGTATTTCTAATTTTCACAAAATCCTATAAAGTAGATAGCAGTCTCCTTACATAGATACAGAATTTAAAATTCTGAGCTATTTAGTGATTTATCTCAGGAAACTTAGTTGCAAGCAGCAGGACCATCAGCTGATTCTAGTATCCAACGCTGCTGCTCTTTCCTTTTTAAACTCTAAAAACCTAAACTGTGGGGGCAAAAAAGAGTGACTAAGCACAAGGAAAACTGGAGCAAAAGAATTGAGAGGATTTGCTTACTGCTTAGATTTGGGGCATAATGAAAGAGGAGATATTGAACCTAACTTTGGAATTAGGGTTCTCTGCAGGAAATGCCTGCCCCTCTCAGATAAGAAGCAGTAAGAGATTTAAAAGTGGAAATCACTGTTTAGAAAATCCTGTGTGAGCCAAAGGATCTGAATCTTGCTGATGTCTCCAAAGATAACTCTCAGATTCCAGATCTGATCTTCTTGGTGACTTAGTTCTGCAGAGGCACTATTGGAATTGTTGGGCTTAAAGACATCACACTGAATGCGAATTCCTGCCAATGCTACTCCCTCAGCTGTCACTGGGTGCCGGGACACAAGGCCATCACAATCCCTTCTCTGAGAATTTACACATTTGTGTGTGTGTGTGTGCATGTGTGTGTGTGTGTGTGTGTGTCTGTCTGCCTATGTGTGTGTGTGAGAGAGAGATGCTGGATTTAACTAAAAAAGTGCTTTGGAATCCAGATATATGTCATTTGTGAACGTTTCATTCTCTTCTTAGGGAGTAGTTTGATGTCAGCCTCGCTTTACAATTTATCAGTACTTTCTTATGGTATTTATCTTAGTGTTTAGTAGCTACAAATGGTCAATCAATACATGTTGGATCAATGAATGAAGGACTTTCCCCAGCATGCTTTGGAGTAATCCAGCATAGTTTCAGTCCTACCAAATTAGTAGAAGGAAACTTCATTACTGTGTTTTGGAGTCATGATAAGAAGTTGGAACTGAAGAAACCATTAAAATGGAATGATAACACCAAAATTAGCTTAAATAGTTTTTCCTTGGAATTAGAACATATTTTGCAGCCTGATACTAGTGAATCATGTTTGTTTGAAAAGGTTATAAATGGAGAATAATGTCCTTATTCAAAAGTCTCACTATCCATTTAGAAGAAGCCATTATTGTATACTAGGTAAGAATATCATTGTTTAATATTGCTGTGGAGAAAGTTTAAAAATTCTCTAAATGTATCTTTACGATTCATAAGGCCTAGATGAGGAAAGGTTTTAAAATTATCTCTGATTTGTAAAGTGTATTTCATTTATATGTGGAAACGAATTTCAAAGGTAAATATTTTGAAGGATTGAAAGTTATAACCTGAAATTTAGGGCATTAAGGAAAAGTACAGAAAGTTCATTGAGATTGTTTTCTTCCCAGGTACATTCTTTTGTGAGGGTTATTAGTTAAAAGAGATTCATTGTTCTATTTCTAGCTTTTCAAAAAAATACATACC
>PVJO010015943.1:0-43470 GCA_004026905.1 Hystrix cristata | reverse complement strand
TCCTTTTTTATGGCAGTGTAGTACTCCATTGTGTAGAAAAACCACATCTTCTTTAGCCATTCATCAGTTGTTGGGCATTTAGGTTGTTTCCAAGACTTAGCTATTACAAATTGTGCTGCTATGAACATGGTTGTGCATATATCACTGTGATATGATGATTTTAATTCTTCTGGGAAGATACCAAGCAGAGGAATAGCCGAGTCAAATGGAACTCTCCTGGAGAATAAAATAGGAAGAACTCTCGAAGACATAGGGGTTGGAAAAAAATTTATGAATAAAACTCAGACTGCACAGGAAACAATTCAAAGAATTGATGCTTGGGACCACATCCTATTAAGAGGCTTTTGCACGGCAAAAGAAATTACTAATAGAGTAGGGCAAAAAATCACAGACTGGGAGAAAATGTTTGCCAGCTGTCCCTCAGACAAAGGTCTAACATCCAGAATATATAAAGAACTCAAAAAGACCAAACCCCCCAAATTTAAAGACCCTATCCAAAAATGGGCATCTGAAATAAATAAACATTTCTCAGATGAAGACATAAAAATAGCAAATAAATATATGAAAAAATGTTCAATATCATTGGTCATTCAAGAGATGCAGATCAAAACAACACTAAGATACCACCTCACTCCAAAAAGAATACCTATTATCAAGAAATCAACCAATAACAAGTGCTGGCGGGGCTGCGGGGGAAAAAGGAACCCTCCTCCACTGTTGGTGGGAATGTAGACTGGTCCAACCACTGTGGAAATCAGTGTGGAGATTCCTCAGAAAACTACAACATCCTCTACTTTTAGAAGGTAAGGAAATGACTCAGCGTAGCAACTGAAGTTCAATGGGAGAATAAGAGTTAGTGAGAACAACTTTCAAAGTGTGGAACTGAGCCCTAATTAAGAAACTGACAACATAGGTCTGAGTGGATTTCAGAATTGCTATGGAACACATGACTGAGAAGTATACCTTTAACATATCCCTTTTTGAGCTCCAGAGTCTGTTACAGTGATCCGATCCTTAAATCATCATTATATATTGGAAGTGTGGTGGGTCAGATGATTTGCCTACCTCAGCCTTTACATCAGAAAAAGCACACCCAGGGAAGCATATTTAGGGGTCTGATTCAAACGAGGACATCCTAGGATCTGAGTGTGATGCCAACTCAAGCCGAACTCTTATTTAACAGATAGTATGACCTTCCACACATATAACTGAGTCAATTTGAACATCCAGAAGAGTCAAGCCTTCAGAAGACTTCAACCTCAAACAGCATTTGATCTGGAAATTTATAGGGAACACAAGGCACTATGGTAAAGAATGCTTGCAAAGGGGCAAAATAGAAATGATGAAGAAGTAGGTAGTCCTTGAAATCAAAATCCCAATGAGTTAAAAATGAAAATGAGGGAGACATATGAGACACTTTGTAAATTAGTAAACTTACAACCTAGCTCTTTTAGCCCACTTACGACATTTTGAAAATAGTATTTGACAAGTTTTCTTGCTACCTGAAGCCCAATCAAAACTGATATCACCACCCCATTTCATTTGAATCTCATACATAGACACAAGTAAGTGACCCATATGCTACCTTTGTGTTCACTTTTAAAATTTCTCAAAGAAATTGTTAGTGTTTCTGTATCAGGCTGAGCAACAGGGTTTTAGCCCACCATTCTCAGCCAGACTTGGTGGCAAAGGAATAGGGGAAGGTGATGTAGGGAAGAAACTGCCCATCTGCCAAGTCTATTGCAAGCTGGACTCTAGCTTAAAAGACTTGTAAAGATTCTTCTTAGAACAAGAATCTTCTCGGTTTAAAGTAATGTCTCCTGTTATTATCTGCGGCAAGAAGATAAAGCTGATAGTTTTGCTTTAATGAACCCACAAGGAAAACACAAACAAACAAACCAGGTGATCTAAATGAGACAAGAGAGTGCAGAAACTAATCTAGACCTAATTAGCAACCAGGTTACAAATAGTTAGTTGCTGCTCTTGTGTTTTACCCAGGCTACTTTCAGCCTTTAGTTCAGGGTTGAAAGTGACTAAAGGGCTAGAAATTAGAGGCATCTTCCCTTCTGAGCCCATATGGGGTTGCAGCTCACCCATACTTCTCTCAGTGACTTATATAAAGTTTCGTGGACAATGTGGGAAGATCTAGATAGGAATAGGATAGCAGCAAGGAGGAAAAAGGAAGGAAGGAACTTTTGAGGCCACTCTAAGAAATGAGGCTGGAGGGTAGGGAGCCTGCTGAGAAAACATTAGTTCCAGCAATACTATTTTACCAATCTCATTGCCTGCACTGAGCCTGCTTCCCCAGGAGAACCACAGGAATGAGCATCTGGCTAGCTACCCAGAAGACAAGAAGAGTCCTGAGAATCCAGGGGGACTTGGAACTGAGAAATCCAATAGCTAATGATGACCACTATGAACTATGCATGTCTGCTAAGGAGTGGCAATTTTCTGAAACCTAAACATCCTGTTGTTTCAACACCTGAGACACAGGACATTCTGAGCCCTCTAAGCAATGTGGCTGAATATCAAATTCTGCATTTCAGACACCAGCCTCTCAGGGGAACTCAGCCAACACAGAAAACATCAATGCAGACACACACACAGTTTGATTCGTAGAAAAACTTTCTACAGGTACTGCAGAGTTAAGTAACACAACAGAGCAGGGAATAAAAAACAAAGGCAAGACACAGAGAAACTTTTAGCCAAGATGTTAAATGACCCAGGAAATTAATGGAGGACAAGAAAATGGAGATGAGAGAAGATAAAGGACAGAGGAAGAGAAAAACAAAAGGAGGGAGAAAACAAACAAGATGCAGAAAGGAAGAAAGCTTATTAGGGAGAAATAATATAAATAAAAATTTTATCTTCCAAAGAAGTAGTCTTATCATGTAGAATTAAAATTATTTGATTACATTTCTAACTTTGCCTTAAATTTAAGATAGAAAAACTGGCCAGATAATTGTTGAAACTCTCAGAGAATTAGCAAAGTTCTTGGAGTAAATGTTTAATAACAATGAATGTGGAGAAGGAATAGAGGGAGAGGGCAGAACTCAAAGCCTGTGGTTCTTGAATGCAGAATTTCACTGACCTTTTCCTCAGATCTTAGACTCCTTCTTCCCTATCTCTCCCTCCGCTCCCCTGACCCATCTTTTTCCCTCTCTCTTGTACTCATGTCAAGAATCTAGGAAGCATCCCAAACTCATCTCTCTTCCTTGCCTCAATTCTCCATCACCAACATGGTGACTTTGCCCACAAATGTGTCTTGCATCCATTACCACTTTCAAGTCACTGGCATCTCTTCCCTGAATTATTATATCACAGTTTCAAAATGCCATCTTCATCTTTGGCTCCCAGTGGAATTATATCCGAATAGGAAAAAAGATTGTACTATGTCCTTGTTTAAAATCCAATGGTGACTTCCTATCACCTACAAGCCAAAGTCCAAAGCCAGGTGAAGCTGAAGGAGTGGACACTGTAAAGGCTCAACCTACAACCCCTCGAGGGCCCCATGCTTTCTGAGGATACCTGCCCTGTACGGCTTCTCTGTGCTTTGCTTTTAAGGGCTCGTACCTTGGATCATTCTGGAGGGCTGCCCTCTGCACAGTTAAAGTGCAGCTCCCTCGGCTCAAGTAAGACAAACTCTGAGGCATAACACAGTCCAGAGATCCCCAGCGGGATCAATTTAAGGCTGAACTTTGCCTTCAGTTACACTGTTACTTGGTATATTGTTCATCTACGACTGCATAACAGAATTTTTCCCAAAATTAATGTCTCAAAACAAACATTCATTATCTCACATTGCATCTAAGGGGCAGGAATCTGGGAGCAGTCTGACTCAGGTCATCTATGGGATTGCAGTGAAGTTGGTGGCTAGGGTTGCTATCATCCAAAGGGAATAGAGAATCTCTATACTGCCAAGATCACTCATTTGACTGTTGACAAGAGGCTTCAGGTAGACCTTTCTACAGAGCTGCTGTCTTCTCCCAAAACAAATGACCTGAGAGAAAAAGAGAGCTAAAAAATAAGCAGGAGGGCACCCAAAATAGAACCTAATCTCAGAAGCAGCATGCAGTCCCTTCTGCTATATGCTACTGGTCACAAGTATTACCCCTGGTACAAGCGGAGGGAACTACAAAAAAGGAACAAGGAAGTGGAGATTACCACCTCCTGGAGACCATCTTGGATAATGGCTACCATACTTGGATTCTTCCTCCTCTTGACATTATTCACCCATTCCCTTGCAAGCTTTTCCTAAAAGCCCTTCTTAATGAATCATTTTTACCTGAATCCTGTTCTCAAGGGATGGCTTATGGGAAATCCAACCTATAATAGCCTGAAAAGTCCTCCAAGGGGCTTAGTATGCCCCTTTCCTATTTCTCAAATTCATCTCTTGCCGGTGCATGCTCACCCTTGATTCACCAGCAACACTGAAAGGATGCTTGAAATCATCTGCATATAGCATATGATCTTCTTACTTGGAGGGCAGAAGCAGAGTCTTAGTCATCTTTTTATCTCTATCACTTATTACATTAGATATTTCTTGAATGAATGAATGTGTATACATCCTAAAGCTCTCACCATCAATGAGAACATCTTTAAATGGTTACTGCATAGGGAGGGTTGAGAAAAAGATATCAGGCTTTGTATAAATTTGAGATTTTACCCTCTGTTATAGCTTGGATGAAATCCCCTGTTATGGTTTGTGTCTAGATGTCCTCTTAAAGCCTCATACTGTCATAGGTGGGGTGTTTTCAGAGGTGACTGAATCTAGAAGGTGTGATGCTGGGATTAAGGGTGTGTGATTATTAAATAATCCACTGATTGGTTTGGCATTGCCCTAATCCCAGCAACCTGGATAAAATATAAGGACAGAAAGAGGCTTGTCTACTGCATGCTTGCCTTGCTGCCTTCTGCTTGTTATGAGTGGTTTCTCCTCTGTGATGTCTGTCTGCCATGCCATCCTGCCTTGGAGTCAGCCAACTACGAACTGAAAGAGTTATGAATTGTAAGCCAAATAAACCTTTCCCCATTCAACTCTGGGTGTTGGGTATTTTCTCCCAAGAATGATAGAAAAGTAATGAAGACATTACTGTACAGCCAAATGTCACAATGATAAGGCTCTGGGGCCAAAGGTCATGCTATTGGGAAGTGATGGAACCTCCAGGAGGTGGGTCTTATGAGAGATTTTTATGTCACTTGAGGGCAAGCCCTTGAAAGGCACTATGAGACCTCTGTCTCTTTCTCTTCCTCTTTGCTTCTTGGCTCAGGAGGTGAGCAGGTTTGATCCATTCCTCACTCCCATCATGATCACTCAATCATGGCTCAGGAACCTTCTGAACCATAAGCCAAGGTAGACCTTTTCTCTTTATAAGCCAACTCTCTCAGTCATTTCATTATATCAACACAAAACTGACCATGAGCCCTCCAAACTTTGGTAAAGAGCAATAATGAAATCCACATATTCATTTACTTATCCATGGTCTCTCTCAGTCACACACATCCATACTCACAACTAAAATTTTGACTTTTTAAGTGCTCAATACAGCAAGTCTCCCCTTGGAATTAGGCCAGCAAAGTAGGTTGTGGTGCATATTCTCACCTCAAAAAATCTGAGGGGATATACCGTAAAGATTTAAAAATAACATTTTGCCAATATTGATATTTTTCCTCTTTAGATACATGGGAATTCATTATATTGTGCCTCACATCCCCTTCTTTGTGTCTTAATGGTTTAATGTTTTTAAAGAACAGGGAGGCATTTTTCCCCAGGGGTAGCAGTTGTTTGGAAGATTCATGAAGTTTGAACTTAATGGTAATGTACTAGTTCTGCACAAATCTATTAAGGATTGAGGTCCCAGCAATAAATTCAGAACACACTCAGAAAGGATACATGGAGACAGTTTAATGAAGATACTATTTAAAAGGTGAGGACAGAGCTGAGAGAAATAACATAGGGTGGTGCAACATTTTAAGCCTACTAGAAACAAAAAACATTACTACCCACAAGTGAAAGGAAGCAATGGTGGGAGTGTTTAGGAAAACCCATGAAGCTATAGCAAGGACCTCCAGAGAGGAGCAAAGCCTTCATAGAAGATTATGACCACTGTCTAGTTGCTGCCTTATAGGGGTGGGACGGTTGGCTGTTGCTCTCATTTCTCCCTCCCCAGCTCTTGCTGGTGCCCCCTCATTGGCCTAACATAACCAGAAACTGGCTGTGAGGGAGCCTAGGAAATGCAACTCCCAGAAAAGCCTCCCTGGGCACACAACAAGTATGCAAGAGTGAACAGTGGCCATCTCAGAAGCCAACCCAGGCTGTAAGGGAACAGTCATCCCCTTCTCGTGTGGCCTGCTCTTTAGAAGTCAGCTGTCAGTAAAAGGATAATCAAGGCTGGCACGCAAGATACAACATATCTGAGATTCCTGGAGTCGACAAGCATTCATTTGGCTAAAACAGGAAATCTCTTTTTCAGTAACCAATGGTTGGATATATTTGATTTGCCTTTCATAAAGGGGACAAGTTAATCAACAATGTACAGAAAGAAAAGAAATAAATCAAATTCTATAATTAGAAAGCATGGCATAAACATAACATTTAACATCTGAAAATTCAAATTTGTTGCAGGAGTAGGAAAAGGGGAAGAGAGAATGTGTTAAAACAGTGTAAGAAATTCTGTTCTCTATACACTCCATAAGCCTATATATTAACATGAGTCAGAGACAGGGAACATTAATCCCCTGTTCCCATCCATCTTGGTTCCCCTATGCTTCTCCTGATACAACAAACATGGTTAAATGGATCTTTAAATATGAGAGTTTTTAAACCAGGTGCGGTGGTGCACACTGTAATCCCAGCGCTCAGGAAACTGAGACAGGAAGATTGATCACCATAAATTCAGGCAACATAGCAAGTTCAAGGTCAGCCTGGACTACACAATAAGATCTTGTTTGAAAAAAAACTATTAGGACTTTGTCAGAAATAGTGATAGTTATACAACACTGCAAGTATATTTAATGCCACTGAATGGCACAATTTAAAGTGGTTTAAATCATAGTACAGTATCTATATTATGCACATTTTATCACAATAAAAAAACCTATGAAACGAATAAAATTTAAAAGGTAAAATTTGTTTGGGTTGGGTAGAGGAAATAGAACAGATTTTAAATTGTTTTAAATTAAGATTTCTTCTGAGATAGTAAAGGCCAATAGGAAATCACACCCAGAAGGCATCATTGAAAAGCAGATGTTAACTAAAGAGGTCTCCATAATAGCACCAAAGCTTTCGACTATAACCAACCTTCAAGCCTCAACACACACAAAAAATAAGCAAACAAACAAAAAAGTAGAAACATAAGAAAAATAGGCAAGGAAATGCCTCCCACAACTCACAACTACTCCAAAACTGATCAGTCAGACACCAAAGGAGAAGAAAACAAAGGCCACACAATGAATTATTTGGAAGGATAATAGAGGAGATAACATAATAGATTAATTAGGTATTTGGTAAGATCGCAGAAGATATAACTAAACAAATAATGTACCTAATAAACAAAATGATCAGTGAGTCTACAGAAAACACTAATAAAAATCTTACTGAGCTAAACAAAATGATACAAAATATAAATGAGAAGCATAGAAAATAATTACAGTCCATAAAAAGGTAACAAATAGAAATTCAGGAGAAAAACTCTATCAATAGGAAAAGTAACAAGATGAGGAGGACAGATGTCAAAACTAGAAGATAAGGCTGTTGGTAATTACCAATTGTTATGGCTTGTGTCTAGATGTCCCCCCCCCCAAAGCCTCATGAAGTCATGGAGAGGGGTGGTGTTCAGAAGTGGCTGGATCTAGAATGTGAGGTGATGGAATCAAAGATGTGAGATTACTAAATCAGTCTAGTGATTTCTTTGGCATAGTTCTGGCTAGGATTAAGGGTGTGAGTGCTACACCCGCCCTAAAGCAGGTCGCCTGCATAAAATAGAAGGGACAGAAGAAGGGCTAATTGGCTCTCACCTGCCTGTTTGCTGTGAACTATTTCTCCTCTGCAATGTCTCTCTGCCATGCCACTCTGCCTTGGAGCCAGGTGATTATGGACTGAAACCTCTACAAACTGTGAGCCAAAATAAACCTTTCCTCCTTTAACTTTGAGTGTTGGGTATTTTGTCTCACCAATGAGAAAAGGTCACTAAGACAACAATTAAGGAGAGATATCTTAAAAACAACAAGAGAACATGAAAAATAGATCCAATATCTGCAGGATGACACAAAGAAGACTAATCTAAGATAATTAGAATTAGTGAAAAAGCAGAAACAGCATAAACAGCATTTTTAAAAACCCATTTACAGAAATAATACCAGAAAACTTTCCAAGTATGGCGAAAATTTTAACATACAGATAAGTGAGACATATAAAACCCCAAATAGCCACAATGAGAAAAGGATTTCTCCATGACACATCAGAGTCAAAATCTGGGAAATCCAACACAAGAACAGAATCTTAATAGCCGTTAGAGAAAAGCAATAAATCACTTATAAAGGTAAGCCCGTTAGAATTACAGCAGACTTCTCAACACAAATTTTAAAGGCCAAGAGAGGTTGGAGTGAAGTGTTTTGAGCACCAAAAGAAAACAACTTTCAACCCAGACTGATATATCCTGCAAAACTATCTTTCAAAATTGATGGAAAAATAAGATGTTTACATGATAAAGAGCACCTAAAGAACTTCATGGCCACCAAACCTGTACTACCAAAAACTCTCAAGGATAGCCACAAAAGAGACATTGTTAGACACTGTTAGCTTCATGCTAACAATGACAAAAGGTCCAATAGAATGAGTACACCATGTAGGGAAAACAGGTAAGTAGAAGAAAAGATACAGAATCAACAACAGGAAAATAAGAATCAGAAGAGACCCAAAATAGCAAAAGTAATCCTGGATAACAAGAGTAAAGCAGGAGGCATCACAATCTTGGATTTGAAGTTATATTATAAAGCTACATAGACAAAAACAGCATGGTGCTGGCACGAAAACAGATGTGAGGATCACTGAAACAGAACAGAGGATGGAGAGAATCGACCTCAAGCACATTCAACTATTAGATCTTTAAAAGAATATTTTAGAAGACCAGAAATTGGGCCAATGATGTCACTAACCAGTGTTCTGATGCTTTAAAACTGTAGTTGACAAGTATTTTTTCCTAAATCACAAAATCTTGTGGGAAAAAATTTGGAAAGTGTACTTCCAATGTATGTACATATATCTATAAATTCTAAATATGCATTACTGTGTTAATATATTATGTATATTATTAAACATGCAAAAACAGACACTTAAAAGATAAGAAAAATAAATATATTCTCTAATATTTTTATCACCCAATATAACATCTCCAACCCTCTCTGGGATGTCTGCAGCCTGTTTTGGGGTATCACCCCTTAAATGACTAAACTTTAAAGTTCCATACTTAGGAGCAAAAGACCTACAAGAAAAGAATATATATTTCTTTCTTTATTTTCATAGAAACATTTATTTCCATAGAAACATCTATTTTGTATACCTATTTAGCTAAAAATTATAAAACATTCATTGTAGAAAAAAATTAATATATCATCTCCTGAAAATGCACTTCAAATTAGCAGTAATCCCAGATATAACCCCAAAATTATAACTGTTAATATATCGGAACATTTCCTGTTTCTCTACACAGCTATCTGCGTATGTAAGTATTTTTTAAAAGAAATTATAATGAACAAACTGCTCTGTAATCTCCTTTGCCACAGAACACATTGTGAACCATATAATGTATATTCTTCTGCACCATTTTATAACTTTTATCATTTTCCTTATTTCAACAGTAATAGATGTTCATTGTGAGATCTTATTAAATATGTACAAGCAAAAAGAAAAAAATAAAAATTACCCATTTTCCATTACCCAGACATAAGCATGGTTAATATTTTTTTGCTAATGTTTTGTGAGGGGTTTTTTTGGTCCTATTTCTTTTCAGTGAACTCACAGTTTTCCATTAATGGGACTGGACTGTGCATGCTATTCTATAACCTGAGTTATCACTTTTTATGTATTATGACTACCTTTCTATGTCACAAAATGTTCTTCATAACACCATTTGAGTGACTCTGGATAACAATGTTTCCAAAACTGATGTTCTCTAAACATTATTATAAGAAACTAACAGATACATTGAGAAGAAGTAAGTTCCATAATAAAATAAGTCTGGAAAATGCTGCCTATTTGAATCATTATACTATACATGAGCTATTAAAGTCTGAAAATCCTTGTTACAGCTTATATCCAGATGTCTGCTGAAGGTCTCATGCACTCACAGGTGGGGTTTTTCAAGGTGACTAGATCATGTGATACTGGATTAGTCCACTGATGGGTTTATAGTTGGGTGTGATGTTGGGAGATGAAGCTTGGTGGAAAGAGATAGGTCACTGTGGGTGTGGCCTGAATATATACACCACCTCCTCCTCACTTGACAGCTAATTGCCTCCTGCCTGCCACACCACAACCTCTTTCTCCTCCACCGGGTCACCCTGCCTTAGAGCCTGCTGACTATGGACTGAAGCCTCTACAAACTGTGAGCCAAAATAAACCTTTCCTCCTTTAAATTGTGGCTCTTGGGTATTTTCTCTCAGCAATGAGAAGGCAACTAAGACAATCCTAGAAATATTTTTTTTACTTTGTTTAATATGGCATTTCTCAAATTTATTTGATCATGACTTTCTGAAGTGCTTCACAAACATCTTGCACAGTAGTATTAATTACTGCATATTTCTAAACCTGTCTTTTTGAACATTTACTTTCACAATTTTAGCTATACATACCAACATTGTAATGAAGATTTTTGGTTTTATGTCCTTTGTATATGTTAAGATAAATTTTAAAAAGAATTGTCACCTTGAAAGGTATGTAGGTTTTAAAGGCTTCTCTCTTGAAAAATTGCTTTCCAAAATTATTGAACTTAGCTATATTTCTACTGTGAGAAAAAAAGAATACTCATCTTTACACAACCAAGACAGCACTGGCCAATAATATTTTAGAAGTATGTACGTAACTGGACACTGAAGACTGGAGTGGCTGGTGAGTTACTTGAGTCATCTGATCTCAGAGGGCCCCCAGGAGAGGGTGGCCATTGGCATTTTGGAAAGGGGCCAATCTCAGAACTCAGAAAAGCTGCTAGTGGCCTTTGGTGCTGGGGCAAGGTGAGGCAAGGCGGAGCAGAGTTCAAACTCAAATTGGAAGGAGGGAAAAGAGCCAAGTTCAAACTGGCAGGGAACTGAGTCCAAGCCAGTGGGAGACACACAGTGTGTCTCCAGCTGAACAAATTTGGTTTCAACCCCACATCCAGTGATCAGGCTGAACTTCAATGGAATTGGTAAAGCCTTGCTATTGAGCCCAGCTGGGAACACTCACTACCCTGCCAAAATCTACTGCTGGGATTAATCAACAAGGAACTGGGTCTGTCTACTCTGTCTACCAGTGACAGCAGAGACACACCTGGAAGCAGACATTTTTGTTTTTCGTTTTTAAATATTTTTTCTCTCTCTGCTCTTTTTCTTATTTTTTTTTCCTCTTTCTTGTTTTTTACAGGGAAGTGACTTCCTAGTTTTTTGCTGGTTTTTTTTGTTCTGTCCTTGTTTTACTTCTTCCTTCTCTCATTTCCTTCTGTTTCCTTTACCAGTTCTTCTATTTCTCTATCCTTTCCTCCTAATCTCTTTTGAATTTTCTCCACTGAGACTAAAATCACCGTATTGAGGGCATATTTACTGCATACAAGTTTCTGGCTTATTGGGGATACTGTTATATAACCACAAATCTAGTTCATAAGGTATAAGGTGGCAGATCAATAGTTACTACAGTTTGTTATTTTCGAGATGGTGTCTGATGCTATTATTGTTGCTGATTGTACTACTTTACCCAAGGTGACAGAATTGTTCTACTCAGTTCTTCCTTGCATGCCAAGACTAAAATTGGCAGAGGGCCACAAATAACACTATAGGCCATGGTCAAAGAACTAAGGGCTGGCCAAACAGATAGCAACTTCTCATCCCCAATAAATTGAAGAGGCAAGATTTTGCAACAGACTCATAATACAAAAACCAGCTACTCCTGTAAGACATCTCTGAGGAAGCAGTCACTTCCAAAAGGATCTCAAAACTAACAAAACAAGCTACCTGCCACAGGCAATTCATAAGCATCAACCCAGGAACTAAACTAAAGAAGAAAAAATAGAAAATGACAATACACACATAAGATGTAACCCCATACCTCCAGCTCACCAAAAGCAAACCCAGGGGGTACTGAAGTGCAACAATCTGAAAGCTTCCCACCCAGACTCTTGGAAGCAGTAACAGCAGAAGTAACAAAGCAGATGAGTGAGGCTCTAGAAAACATCAAAACAGAAATCATTTTCAGAATGAAAGACATGATTAGTGACTCTAGAGCAGATATAGATAAAAAAAAATAGAAGAGCTTAGAAAAATTATGGAAACCATAAATGCCCAACACAAGAAAGAAATGGAATTCATGAAACAGATTCAAACAGATGTCCAAGAGATTAAAAATTCCATTGAAAGTATTGGCAGTAGAATGAAACAATATGGAGAGAATCTCAGATATAGAAGACAAGATTGTGATTAATGATTGAGAAAAGAAAGAGTTCTTCAAAATGGTAAGGGACCATGAAAAGTCAATACAACAGCTGCTAGATGACATGAAGTAAAATCACATAAGATCGATCAGAGTCAATGAAAAAGCAAGAGATAGCACAAATCACATAAGAAACCTGTTCATAAAAAAAAGAAAAAAAAAAAAAAAAGAAACCTGTTCACAGAAATAATGGCCGAAAACTTCCCAAGTATGGAAAAAGAACTGCACTTACAGAAAAGTGAGGCATACAGAACTCCAATTAGCCATGATCAACAAAAATCTACCCCAAGGCATATAATAGTCGAGTTTCCAGAAATTCAACACAAGAACAGAATATTGAAAGCTGTTAGAGAAAAGAAACAAATAACCTATAAGGGAAAGCCCAGCAGAATCACAGCAGACTTCTCAACACTAACCCTCAAGTTAAGGAGAACTTGGAGTGAAGTATTTCAAGCCCTAAAAGACAACAACTTTTAGCCCAGATTGATGTACTCTGCAAAACTGTCTTTCAAAATTGATGGAGAAGTAAGATACTTCTGTGACAAAGAACACCTGAAGAGTCTCATGACCACCAAAACAGCACTCCAAAATATTCTGAAGGACATTCTGGAAAGAGAAAATGGGGACTACAACTCCAGGAATTGCAACAGAATGAATCCTTCAGGCAAGCAAGTAATCAAACAGAAGGGAAAACTAGGAAGCCAACAACAGGTAAATAATATGACAAGAATAAGTCAACATATGTCAGTCATAACCATCAATGTAAATGATCTCAACTCGCCAATCAAAAGAAGCAGACTGGCAGAATGGGTCAAGAAGCAAGACCCAGCAATCTGCTGCATACAAGAAACACATTCAATTCAAAAAGAAATTCATAGACTGAAAGTCAAAGGATGGAAAACAGTATTTCATGTGACAGGAACCCAGAAAAAAGCCGGGGTAGCCATTCTATTTGTAGACAGATGGATTTCAAGCCAAGACTCATTAAGAAAGACAAAGATGGTCACTATATCCTTGTAAAGGGAACAACCCAAGAAGAAGAGATGACAATCATAAATATATATGCACCTAATACCAGCGTGCCTAATTACATACAACAAATATTGATGGACATGAAAAACCAAATAAGCACCTATACGATTGTAATGGGGGACTTCAATACGCCACTGTCACAAATAGACAGGTCAACTAGACAAAAAGTCAACAGGGAAATATCAGAACTAAACCAAACTCTTGAACAAATGGACCTAGTAGATGTATACAGAATATTCCACCCCACAACATCAGAATACACATTCTTCTCAGCTGCACATGGGACTTTCTCCAAAACAGACTACATACTAGCTCATAGAACATGCTTAAGTAAATGCAAAGGAATCGAAATTATCCCATGCATACTATCAAACCATAGTGCATTGAAACTGGAAATAAACAGCAAAAGGAACTACAAAAATTCCATAAACACATGGAAATTAAATAGCACGCTCCTGAACAATCAGTGGTTCAAAGAAGAAATTAAAGAAGAAATTAGACAGTTTCTACAATTGAACAATAATGCCAACACAACCTACCGAAATTTGTAGGACACAATGAAAGCAGTTCTACGAGGAAAATTTATAGCATTGAACACCCATATCAGAAAAACAGAGTGAGCTCAAATAAACAACCTAATGTTGAACTTCAAGCTTCCAGAAAAAGTAGAGCAACTCAAACCCAAAGCCCATACAAAGGAGACTATTATAAAGATCAGAGCTGAAATTAATGCAATTGAAACTAAGAAAACAATACAAAGAATCAATGAATCAAAGAGTTGGTTCTTTGAAAAAGTAAATAAAATTGACAACCCCTTAGCCAACCTTATAAAAAAAAAAAAGGAAAGAAAAACTCAAATTCATACAATTAGGAATGAAAAGGGTGAAATCACAACAGATCCTGCAGAAATCCAAAAGATCATCAACACCTACTTTGAGAACTTGTATTCTAATAAGATGGAAAATACAGAAGAAACAGACAGATTCCTAGATACATATGAATTACCAAAACTGGATCAAGAAGATACAAAAACTCTAAATACCCCAATAGCAGCCACTGAAATTGAAAAAGTAATTAAAAACCTACCAACAAAGAAAAGCCCAGGTCCTGATGGATTCACTGCTGAATTCTACAAGAAATTTAGAGACGATTTAATGCCACTAATTCTCAAACTCTTTAACAAAACTGAAACAGAAGCAATACTCCCAAATTCATTCCTGGAAGCAAGCATTACCCTGATACCAAAGCCAGAGAAGGATCCAATGAAAAAAGAGAACTGCAGGCCAATTTCATTAATGAACACAGATGCAAAAATCCTCAATAAGATACTGGCAAACAGAATGCAACACATTATCAAGAAGATTATACACTATGACCAAGTAGGATTTATTCCAGGGATGCAGGGAGGGTTCAACATATGCAAATCAATAAATGTGATACACCATATTAACAGAGCCAAGAACAAAACCATATGATCATCTCAATAGATGCAGAAAATGCATTTGACAAGGTCCAACACCCATTCATGATAAAAAGCCCTGCAGAAAATTGGAATACACAGTCTTTATCTCAATCTGATAAAAGCCATCTATGACAAACCAACAGCCAACATCACACTAAATGGTCAAAAACTAAAAGCTTTACTCTAAAATCCGGAACAAGATAAGGATGTCTGCTCTCACCACTCTTATTCAATGTAGTTCTGGAAACATTAGCCAGAGCAACTAGACAAGAGAAAGAAATAAAAGGAATAAGGATAGGAAAAGAAGAAGTTAAATTAACATTATTTGCAGATGATATGATACTTTATATAGAAGACCCCGAAAACTCCACCAAAAGATTTCTAGATTTAATAATCAAATTCAGCAGCATAGCTGGATACAAAGTCAACACTCAAAAATCAATAGCATTCCTGTACACAAACAACAGACTCACCAAGAGAGAAATTAGGGAAACAACACCTTTCACAATAGCATCCAAAAAATGAAGTACCTAGGAATCAATCTAACGAAGGAAGTAAAAGATCTATACAATGAAAACTACAGTACTTTGAAAAAGGAGACTGAAGAAGGTATCAGATGGAAAGATATCCCTTGCTCCTGGGTAGGAAGAACCAATATAGTGAAAATGGCCATACTCCCAAAACTGCTATACAGATTTAATGCAATCCCAATTAAATTACCAATAGCATACCTCACAGAATTAGAGAAGACAATCCTAAAATTCATTTGGAACCAAAAGAAACCTAGAATAGCAAAAGCAATTCTGGGCAACAAAAGCAAAGCAGGGGCCATCACAATCCCTAACCTAAAACTATACTACTAAGCTACTGTAATAAAAACAGCATGGTACTGGCACAAAAACAGACCCCAGTACCAATGGAACAGATTAGAAGATTAAAAAACAGGTCCAACACTCTCAGTCATCTTATCTTTGAAAAGGGGCCAAACAACCTCACTGGAAGAAAGATAGCCTCTTTAATAAATGGTGCTGGAAAAACTGGCTCTCCATGTGGTTAAAACTAGACCCATATCTTTCCCCATGCACTAAGCTAAAATCAAAGTGGATCAAAGACCTAAATATTAAAACAGAAACACTAAAATCTATTGGAAAATAGAATAGGTAGAACTCTTGAAGAAATAGGTGTAGGCAAAGACTTTATGAACAAATCCCCAGTTGCCCAGGAAATATCACAAAGAATCAATAACTGGGACCTCATCTTATTAAAAAGCTTTTGCACAGCAAAAGAAACTACCAACAGAGCGAAGAGACAACCCACAGAGTGGGAAAAATGTTTTGCCAGCTATTCCTCTGACAAAGCAGTAACATCTCAAATATATAAAGAACTCAAAAAAAAAAAATCAGACCCTCCAAATTTAAAGGCCCAATCCAAAAGTGGGCAACTGAAGTGAATGGACACTTCTCAGATGAAGAAGTAGAAACAGCAGATAGACATATGAAAAACTGTTCAACATCACTGGTCATTCAAGAGATGCAAATTAAAACCTCACCCCAGAAAGAATGGCTATTTTCAACAAATCAGCCAATAACAAATGCTGGAGGGGATGTGGAGAAAAAGGAACCCTTCTCCACTGTTGGTGGGAATGTAGACTGGTGCAAAGGCTATGGAAATCAGTGTGGAGATTCCTCAGGGAACTAGGACTAGAGATTCCATTTGATCCAGCTATTCCCCTTCTTGGTATCATCCCAAAAGAATTAAAAGCATTATACCGCAGCAATATATGCACACCCATGTTCATAGCAGCACAGTTTGTAATAGCTAAATCTTGGAAACAGCCCAAATGCCCATCAATGAATAAAGAAAATGTGCTTTTTTTATACAGTGGAGTACTACTCTGCCATAAAGAATGATAAGCTTGAGATATTCCTAGGTAAATGGATGCATCTTGAGACCATACTATTAAGTGAAATAAATCGGACACACATGTTTAATTACCGCATTGCTCCTCTGGTGTGAGAAACTGAAAGTGTAAATAAAGACTAAAATTATACTGGGAAAGG
Source organism: Hystrix cristata (assembly GCA_004026905.1). NCBI lineage: Eukaryota > Metazoa > Chordata > Mammalia > Rodentia > Hystricidae > Hystrix > Hystrix cristata. Next base: position 26,240 of record PVJO010015943.1, on the reverse strand, counting down.
GAAGAAAATGTCCAAATAGGAAAGGGAACAAGGGAGGGGGAAAGGAACAGAGGGACAAGAGAAATAAGAAATGGAAGGAAAAAATGGAAACAAAGCTTTTGTAAACAGGGAGGGAGAAGGGGGTGGGGGGAGGAGAATGAGAAAAAAAGAAGCAACAAGATATGTCATGTACAAGTACAAATCCCCTATGATGAATGTTATCACTATGTACATCTAAAATGTACCATTAAAATAAAATAAAATTTTTTAAAAATAGGAGTTCTGGGTAAAAAATTGAAATAATGAAAGAAGTTATTATTTAAAATATAATAACAGGTTTTTTTCAGAGACAAAAACAGATGGAAACTGAAAGAGCAATATAAATCATAATTGGAAAAATAAAGAAATGAGATAATCGGGCTAAAGAAACATTTGAAAGGCAAGCTGGCAGATGTAGAATAAAGAAAAATATGAAATAAAAGAAAAATAATTTCAGAAGTTAAACCTAGATAAAAACAGACATACTAGCCTAAATCGTACGTGAATTTATTATTCGATACCACAGTTCCATGTCTAGGAATCTATTTCAAACATACACTGACAAAATATGAAAAGACATGGACATAAAAGTATTCATTATATTGTCATTTGTAATTGAAAAAGATTGGGGAACAATTCCCATCAATAGGAGTCTGGCTTGCATGACTATGGAAAATGATTTAAAATATCTGTACATATGGCAATGGAATGGGCTCTAGGATATATTGCTAAGCAAAACAAAAACCAAAAAATCTGTGGCATGTATGAGTATAATGAACCCAAAGTCATTTTTAAATAGTGGTGACAGAATAGAGACCATAATATAAACATACTTCACCAAATACTGTAGATTTGACTTTGGAGCATTTTTTTAAAATCTCTAAAATTAATTTGAGTATATAAAAACAAGACAGGTCATTAACTGTTAACTATTGAAGCTACATCTTGGGTGTATAAGGTTTGTTATACCATTTTGTTTGTGTTTGGGAAAGCATCACAATAAAAAAATTTTAAAAAGATGTTATCATAGCAGAACATCCAAATTCTACCCAAGATCTATCATGTTTTCCTCATTAGAACTGAAATAGTTGTTCATGCCAGAAAAACGAAGAGAAAATGCAGGGGAAATAGCACTCTATTGTCTAGTCTGGCTTTGCTCCTAAATTTTAATGCAGAAGTTGGGTAAAACAAGCAGGACCACATGGACTAGAAGGCTAACGCCTTAAGGGGTTTTCCCTCTCTGAATATCTGATAATACCTCTACAAAGAATGTCCAATCCATTACAACCTGAGGGAAGAATTTTCATTTCCCAAGACTGTGTACTATAAAACACTTCCAAATTAGTTTTCTGCCCTGAGAAAGAATACCGATGGAGTTGAAGAGAAAGGGAGTGGAGAGAATAGAGTAGAGGTTTGTATCATTTACATCTCCTAAGCTACCAGTTCTCAACTCTTCTGCTAAATTTTATTTACCCTGAAGAGGCGAAGAGTGTGGATGGGATTTATGACCAATTCTTTGTTCACAGACCACCCCAACCTGTAGGCTCTACGCCATACCCTTCATGGTATGCCATTCAGTTTTTCTCAATGACAATTATAGAAATCCCTCAGTCTTTTTAAGCATATCTATGAATCCTATTCTGGTTTCCACATGAATAAGTTTTTCTTTCTTTCTTTTAAGGTATTTTACCGGGAAATTAGGTGCATTCGTTTGCAAGGGTCGCCATAATGATGTAACAAGCAATTCATTTTCTAACAATTCTGGAGGCTGAAAGTCCAAGATCAAGGTGTTGGCAATGTTTATTTCTTTTGAGCCCTTTCCCCTTAGCTTATAAGAAGCTGCCTTCTCCTTTGTCTTCACATGGTCTTCCCCCTGTATTTGTGTCCAAATTTTCTCTTCTTACAAAAGCACAAGTCATACTGTATTAGGGTCCACCCTAAAGTCTAAATGTTAACCTGATTTTCTTTTCAATGACTCTATCTCCAAAAATAATTATATTCTGAGGTACTGAGGCTTAGAATTTTAACATATAAATGGGGAGAGGCACAACAGCTGTCTTGACTCAAATTGTCATCTTGAATCAGATGGCTTAAGATATTTCATGAGAGTGACTTAAGTATGTAGAAATGAAGCTGAGAAATAACCAGTAAAAAAGTTGTTAAAGGCAGGAGTGGGATATTTGTGATGGAAGAAGATGGTGAGTAATTAGTGTCTTAGTCACTTTTCTAGTTGCTGGGACAAAATATCTGACAACCACCATGTAAAAGAGTAGAGGTTTCTTTGGCTTATGTTTCAGTGGTCCCAGTCTTTGCATCATTGGCTGGCTCCAAGGCAGGACAGCATGGCACAGGGGTATGGCAGGGGATGGCTGCTCACCTCATGGCAGCCAGGAAGCAGAGAGTGAAACAAGGAGTTGGGAAAGAAAATACCCTCTTCCAGGCCATGGTTCCACTGATGCACCTCTTCTAACTAGACCCCACCTCCTAACATCACATCTAGTGACAGCATCCCCATAATCCAATCACATTTCAAAACCCTCCCTTTGACCTTTGGGGGGACATCAAGATATAAATCAAAACAATGAAATTCAGAGCACAGATTAAAGAAATTAACCATTGAGGCAAAAGAGGGAAGGGAGAAAGGATGACACAGGATACAGAATCTTCTTGTATCTTTTTGTGACAGAAAGCTGAAACTTTTTCCTGCTGGATAGCTTCTACTTTCTTTGTGAATTGAGAGGCAAGAAAATCAGCTGACAGTGATGAGGAAGAAGAAGTAAAGAGATTAAGAATAGTCTGAAACAACTACCATGGAGATGAATAAGAGACACATAAATATTTCTACATTACATGAATGATGCTGGAAAACCAATAGGAAAAATAACTGTCATCGCATGTCGAAACTGGAAAATAAATCTCTAATGGATGAAGCACATATGTGTTTTGTAAATGTATACAAAAGAATGTAAATATGTACATATAACAGAAGCCATCTGATCTTTGGAAAAGGAAGACTGTCCAATCATGACTATTGAAAGAAACAAAGAAATTTACTAACTAACTTGATTACATAGTTAAAAATTTCTGCTAGTAAAAATACAATTAAAATAATATTTAATATCATTAAAAATCAAAGAAACTTACACCAAGTTAATGAGAAACATTTCACCTATAAAATTAATGAAGTTTAAAGAATGATAACAGTGTTCACCTCTGTGTGATCACGTATGTGTTCACACAGCAGTTTGGGAATTTAAAATCTCATGTCAAAATACTGGTCTTCAACTTAGCAATATTTATGAAGAGCTCCTAAAAATCATTTGATTCATTCCTTCCATTTCAGGAAAACTGACAGAAAGAATAATCATAAGTATGCAAATGAGTTTTTTGCACAAAAACGCCCATTACTAAAACATTTGTAATTTCAAGGAAAGTGCAAGCAACAAGCTTAATGCACAATTGAAATTAGTTAAATAAATTTTGATGCATCCACACTTAGGAATATTATATATTATTAAAAATAATGTCAGAAAAGAAAAAATTAAAGGCATGAAAAATGCTTGCAATATACTCTTGGTTAGTAATATTAGTGGGATGGTGGTGAATACAAGGTATTGACCCCAGGAAAGATTCAAAGTAGTAGATGCCTGAGATGGATTGAATGAGCCAGCACACAAGTCAAGCTGGGGGGAGCAGTGTGATATACGATAGTGATTTGGGATTCTGGGGCCTGTTTGCGAGGTCTGTGTGCATATAAAGGGACAAAGACAAAAAGAGACAAAAATTCTTCCTATGTCCATTCCACATTCTGAATGTCTCCTTTTCAAGCTAGAAATCTAGGGCTATGTTTATTATCTTCCTGTGGCTATGGCACAGTCATGTGATCTTTTTTTCTTTACAGTCTTGTGATTTTAAATCTGCCGATCATACAGGCATTCTGAGAGTTTAGTTTAGATGAGAGCAACCTGGGGAACAGGTGCCACATGGAACAGTTATTTTCTGTCAAGAACATCTTGGCATGCACTAAAGAGTAGGAGAGGCTACTAGCATCTGCTCTTAGCAACAACAGCATTGTTTTTCCTGGATCATCTCACAATGTGGATAAACTTCATCCCTAGCTGTATAGCCTCCAAGTTTGACTCAGTCCTCATGAAGAAGCTACCCAGCATCTTACTCTAAGGATCCTTTCTGCTAAACTGAGTTGTCTGCTACTAAGCACATTAACTGATTAAAAATGTACTTCAAAGTGCCTGGTATAGGCTCATAGATAAATATACACTTGTGTCATTTAATTCCCCCTATTGTCCTGGCTCCTCAAACAGTAAGTGACAGAACTAAGAAGAATTCCTCATATCAGTGAGAATGCCAAACCCATTCTCTAACCAGGAGAAAGGTTCTATTCCTCTGAAACTCTCTGTTTTCTTTCTGTGAAATGAGAAATCTGAAAAAGAAAGAACTCTGAGTTTCTTTCCACTTTAAGAAGATAGCTTTGTATCCTGGGAGATATTATCCCATCACTGTAAAGAATCCAAGAAATCCCTGTTGGACATCTGAAGAGGTGACCATCTTTCTACCATCCTAAAAGACACTATAGAATGAGATGGGACAGAACCTGCAGGTGACCCAGGGGCTTGAACCACAAAGTCCACCAGTATTGCCCAGTACTGGGAAGACTCTGCAGTTGCTCTCAATGGCCCTGTGCTCACACTCCCCAGAAGAAAGTTGTTTATACCCTGCCTGCCCTCAAGCCACCAGCAGCACTGACCTCACAAACACTTCTCCAAATGAGCTTCCAATGATCTGACAGAAGCAACAGTAGTAGATTCCAATGGAAAGAGCACAGAACTCTTCTGGGAAAAGTGGCTGCTTTCCCAGGTCTGTTCCTGGATGGCCTGAGGCAAGCCACATGACCTCTTCGATCTTCTTTGCCCTCCCCTGGAACATTGAGGGTGGTGGTGCTGACCAAATGAGATAATGCAAGAAGAAGAGCTTTGAAAGCTGAGAAGCATTGCACAAATGTGAGGGGCTATTATTAATTTAGAGAGGAATCAAAGAATCTAAAACTGTCTTGAATTTGAATAGTGTTTCTTATTTTGCAACATGCTTCTCTCATTTTGTCTTCACATGTGAAAAAGTAGGGCAGTTATTATTATCTCCATTTTACAGATGAGGAAACAGAAGGACCAGTGGCAATGTCATCCCTGGAAGCCAGGCATCCTGATTTCCAACCCTAGATTCACTCCTGTGGGTCTGTGGGTAATCTGTCCCCTTTGGATGCACAGGTGACACAGAGCAGATGTTACAGAGCACCTGTCATTAATGGGCTTTGGAGGTCACATGCAAATTCTGAGCCGTTAGAAAGATACTTGGTCTGCACTGTTCACTTTGGACTAACAAATGGGCTGAGGGTGGGTAAAGTTGCAGAGTTTCTCAATTACAGTGGAGGGCAAGTTAAAAACCAGACTTAGATGAACATTAAATGCTGGAACAGAGGCAGAGTACTAGTTGCTTGCTGTTGCCCATAACAAAATGCCACAGACAGAGTGAGTTAAGGAAAGGAGAGTCATTTGGGTTTATGCTCCTGGAGGGCAAGGTCTAGAAGCCCATCGCTTGATGGTCTTCTTTCTAGCAGCGTCCCAAGACAGAGCAGAACATCAAATGGCAAAAGACAAGGAGGGCCAATTAAATGACTCTGGTTCTTTTTGGGTTGGCCACTTCCTGGGTGCTTTCTTAAGGCATTGGCTTGAAACTAGCACTCATAATGTATGGGATAAACCAATCAAATGGCCAAGCCTTAAGTGTGCCCTGCCTCAAGAGGGTATGCTGGACCATTACCCAATCCAACACAGTCATAACAGCACTACTGAGTTAGCTTACAATTCAAATAATAGAAGCCATTCAGTTGCATGTTCTCCAATAAATCATTTCTATGAATTGCGTCAAGATACATTATGGGCTTGTTTTGAACCCTCAGCAGGTATTAAAGTGCTTTTTTAAAGACAAGGTACCAGAAATTTACTCTTCACAATTATTGCAATGGTGATGATAACAACAAACTCATCTGTGAATCCTCAACCTGCACCTTCTGCTTAGATAGGAGTTTTCTGCTAGATCACTCTGGGGCAGCATAATGCTGCTATTGGTGGTGTGGGAAGCATAGCTCACACTGAGAATGCCGATCCCAGGAAATAAGATTGATGGAGTTGGGGCTCGCATTCTAAAAATATACAGTGGGTGCAATGATTTGAATATGGTTTATTCCCTTAAAACATATATTGGAGTTCAATCACATTGTGAGGTATTGAGAGAGCAGAAACTTAATCCAACTGTGGTGTTTAGAGTTGGGGCCTCTGGGAGGTGACTGGGATGAGGCAAGGTCATTGGTGTAGGGTCCCCCTGATTAAATTGTGGTGATTTTATAAGAACAGAGAACAAGAAATGGCCAACCCAAAAAGAATTAGGAGATAAATTTAAAAAGACCAGAACACACCCTGCATCATATACTGCAAGCATGAAGTCCTAGCTTGGAAAACTACAGCCAAGCTGTAGACCTGTAAACATGAAATAAATGCTGAGTATTTTTATTTTTATGATAGTTAGTTAGTTAATTAGTTTGTTTGTTTGTTAGTTTTTTTGGTTCTGGAAATCAAAGTTCGGGCCTCTTGGTAGGCAAATGCTCTACCAACTGAAGCACATCCCTAGCCCAGTGCTGGATATTCCAAGCTTCTGCATTTGGGGATAGTTTCTTACACAAAATATTTCTGCAAATAATCCTGACACAGTTGCTTTCACCAAAAGTACTGACTGTAAATCGTAGGGCTTACTTGGACTTAAAAGGGTAAAAAAACAATTCTTGCTTCTTTGTGGGGTAGCAGGTAAGAATTTCTCTACAATATATAAAGAAAAAAATGTTCTATTTCTTTATCTTTGTTAAGGCAAAGTAATTACAGCACCAAGTTTCCAAGGGCTAAAGTGATGACTTGTCTAAAATCATTCAGTACTAGACTCCCTCCCCAAGACACAGTTTCATATAACAATCCCGAGGGCATATATCACCAGACAAATAGAGGAGAGACCAAAAGGATCCCTGTTTTGTGGTCACTCTTTCACTGGCACTGTCATAGTTGTTGCTATTGTAAGAAAATTCAGAGATCACATGGAGAAATAGAAGATTTTTCCATTTTATTGTTCGGCATCACTAGTTAAGTCAAGTTAATAGTCATTAAATAATATTGAGTCTGACATTAAGAATAGTTTGACATCAGTGTAGTTAAGAGTTTGCATTGATATCTAGACGATAGCAAGAATATATACATCTATGTTTCTTCATTTATTCAAGGCTACTTTTAGGCCTCTCAGAAGCAATGTTATATTTGTATTTGTTTAGGTCCTGCACATTTCTTGTCCAGTGTATCACTAAAATTTTTGTGGAAGTGTCCCCATTGCCAAGGACAAACATCAAGTTCCTTTGCATTCTTATTGTAATGCTGAATCTTATCAACTTCATTGGCTTGCAAGATGCCTAGGAGATTAGTAAAGCACACTTCCAGATGTGTCTGGGTGAGCCATGAGGATGTGACCCTTGGGGTATACCTGGTCCCTGGCCCTCTCCCCTGCTGTCTGCTTCCTGGATGCCATGAGTTGGGCACGCTTCCTCCTCCAAGCCTTTCTGCCACAATGCTTATGCCTTGGAACCAGCTAACCTTGGTTTGAAACCTTTGAAACAGTGAGCCAGAATAAACCCTTCTTCCCTTAACCCTGTGGAAGTCTCTGTTCAGGCGTTACCCATTAACGGTATGTAAGAAGAGTTTGCTCCTACTTCTCAGATCAGTCGGGACCTGTAAGGGATTAGGATATATTCTGTCCCAGCAACAGAAAGGCTATACCCCTATAAAGGTTCTTTGTTTTCCGACCCCCTATCTGCTACAAGCAACCTCATTTGTCACTCTTTACTATGGTCACACTGTTTCATTCATGTCGAACTACCTGAATAGGCCACTCTATTTCCCCACTCTGTATTGTTATAGGTGCTTTCTCTTTTGTTTAGGGTATGCATCTGGCTGTCTCTCACTTATACTTCAAGGTCTAATTTTTTTTCCTTGGTTTGTTTGTTTGTTTGTTTGTTTGTTTGTTTGTTTTGGGTGCCAGGGATCCAACTCAGGGCCTTGTGCTTCCGAGGCAAGCACTCTAACCACTGAGGTAAGTCTTCAGCCCCAAGGTCTAGTTTTAATAGCACCTCCTCTTTAGTATGATCAGGACTAAGGTGAGGCAAGTGAGGTTCTCAGGGTGCAAAATTTAGAGAGGCACCTATGCTCAGTGCTGTGTGAGTGGCTTCTTAAAATCTATGCCCTAGGCTCCTTCTTCAATCTGTCCCACACCTATCTCTGGCCTTTAATGTCTTTTCTGATGTATTCCTCCCCTTTTCAAAAAGCAGTTGTCACTCTTTCTGCATGCAAACTCCACACCACTCTACTTTTTATACAAGGCCTTGCTAAGTTGATAAATTGCCCAGGCTGAGCTCGAACTTGTGATCCTCCTGCTTCATCCTCCCAGAGTGCTGGGATTACAAGCATGCACCACTGTGCCCAGCTGGGTTGCATTTCATTAGGACAGAGGCCATACCTCATCACCTTAGTAGCAGCACCACCATGGTGTGTTTGATGAATAGTAAATAAGGACAAATATGTATGACAACTCATGTATACTGAGTGCCATTTTGGTCCTATGTGTTTTACCTGATTGATTTATTTACCTCTCACTACAGCCTGTACAGATATTACTACTGCAATTTTACAAATAAAGAACAGACTAAAAGCTGCTAAGTAAATTACACAGTATTATAAAATGAGAAGTAAACAAACTGGGTTTCAACCTGAGTCCTTCTGATCCCAGACCATGTGTGTGTACCTGAACAGCATGACTTTTCTTACTACCTTACATTAAGGAAGAACTGAGGGAAAAAAAAAGATCATTTCTCATATTTTATTCAGGTCTTAAAATAATCACTGCAAAAACATCTCTAAGGGCAATGAGGCTTTATGAGATGGGGTGCATCAATGCATACTGTCTTCCTGGTGAACAAAGTTTTCAAATGCTGATTTCTTCCCCAGCCCCCAGAGTGCTCCAATATTGGAGGGAGAGATGATTTTAAGTGCTGGTTCCAATCCAGAAATGTAAAAACAAAAGGTCTGAGTAATGCCTTCAATGGCATTGACCAAGGACAATTATTGCCCACAGGGTTTTGAACCCTATTGATAATCTAGTCAGAAAATTTTGCCTGTTGGCACTGGATCATTTGCTTGTCAGAGGTTATAGAGACAATGTGTCTCCTCCATCAGCCAAGCTCACATTCTGTCACATCACATTCTATAGCAGTACTTCTCGAATAGCTCAACTACCCTACACTTTGATGTGCTCTACGATACAAGGCTTGTAGCTGAAAAACAGCTGTTTCCTAGAGAAAAAATGGTCTTCACTACTGTACCACTGAGAACTTGACACCAAGGCAGAGATCCCAAACCCAAATGCTTTTCATATAAATAAGTTAAACTCATCAGGCAGAAAAGTATGGCAAAGTATAGGCCACAGCCTTTATTCATCATAACTTTATGTCTATTGGGTTTCAGATGCTTCCATACCTAGACCCTTGCTGACCCTGAGGAGACTGCCTGTTATCCCAGGACTAACCAATTCCTAGAGAGAGCTGAAAGGCTCACCTTCAAGGCTTACCTCCTATGGACAAATTTTCCAATCCAGAGTCCACACTCCAAACAGCCCCCTTCAACTCCAAACCCCAGGTTATTCCACTATAGGCCCCGTGTCCCCAGTACTAATCATTCCAGAGTCAGGTGCCAGATACATGCACACCCTCTATACCACAGAAGCCCCTGGAATTATCCAGCTAGCCAATCCTAAACCTGTTCATTCTTCATTTTCCTTGATTTTGAGTGCAGGATCCACAATACAGGCCCTTGCTCACATCAATCCTACTCTCTCTGCTCCTGACCACCACCACCTCTGTGCTTTCCCCAAGCATGGTGTGGAATGCACCCCCTAAGGGAATGTGAGCAATCAGAACTGTTTTCAGTGACAGCCATCTTCTAATTTGTTAGCTTCCCCATATCCAAATATAGGAGGCCCACATTTTAAAACACATGCCCAAGAGGAAAGGGAAAAAATGGGAAAATATAAATAAACCTGCTATAAATAGGGAAGGGGGGAACAGAAGGGAGGGGTGGGGAAAAGGGGGGAAACCAAGATATATCATGTACAGGTACAAAATAACCATGATGAATGTGAACATTATGTATACAATGTACCAATACATGTTCTTGGTTTTAAAAAAAAAAAAAAAGCATGCCCATGGAAAGGAGAATAGCCTACTCATTTCTAGCTGTTTGTTGCTAGATAAGAATCAGCCCAACATTACAGACATTCTGATTTTTTTTGAGAGAAGCTAGAAGCCTAGATTTTATTAATCTCTGAAAGTTTGGATGTTGATAAGTAATTAAAATTTAAAGTACTGCATAGTTCATGTGTTTACCCAAGCACTTGAGAGATGCAGAAAACAAAAATGGAGAAAATGGAACCACCAGACACAGTAGCTGGAGAATGTAACCTATGGTTCCCCAACCCTGACCTACTGGAATTAGCCAGACTGGAGCAGATATCTAGTTTTAGATCTGAAGCATATCTTTTTTTTAACGTAACAGTATGTTCATTATGTCATTTAGCTGAGGAAACAAATACACACTATAATAATTGAAGCAGAATAAGAAAACTTTAGGAATTCCTAGAGTAGTACTACAAATGCTATGTTCATCTACAATAAAAATTAAGCAGTCAATCATTTTGGTCAACATCTTAATCTTTCTTCCTGGCTGGAGGCTTGGGCTCACCAGCTGGTTTTGCCATGATGATCTCATCAACTCTAGGTACAATGACTGCAGCATGAGTAGCCAATCTGATAGTCCAATATTTTCTCAGGTAAGTATGTAAAACATCAGCCTCCAAAATGTCCTTTACAGCAGCAATTCAGCCTCACTATCTAATCCAGTATTTTTGTTTCCTTCTTGATCTACTACATAAGGCTTAGAGATTACTTCATTGGCCTTAGTGCCAGATTTCTCTGCCAGTGCCCACAGGATAGCTTTAAAAGCCTCAGCAAACTTCTTAATAGCATACTGTTCAAATCCCAGACAGATCCTCCATATGATGTGATCAGTTTGGCCAATTCAGTATCCATTTCTCCACCTCCAGGTACAAGACATTTGTCCCTTGTGAGAACTTTGAAAGTGTTAACACCAGCATCTACTGCCCTTTCTATATCATCCATCAGATTATCGGTAGAGCTTTAAAGTGCTACAGTAGACATGGCACTGTCTTCTTTTTCATGCTTAGAAACCATGACCTGTGCATCTCCAACTTCTAAGAGGTCACTGCAAAAAAAAAACTTTTCAAGTCTTTGTAAGTTGACTTATTGTAAGAAACACACTTAAAAGACAACATATGCATATTCGTATCTACCTATCTTCCTACATGAAATAGATGTTCTCCTTACTGTTTGATATGTACACTGATATTTTCTATTCTATTTCATTTAATATTTTTATGATACTAATCACTAACCATAACCATTATGCTGATTTCGCAACATGTCAGTGGATCTTGAGCCACAGGTTTAAAAAAAAAACTAACTCAGAGATGAGTGGTATAAATCCATCATATTACAGATAAGGAATTGGAGATTCACAAAGTATTGAGATTTGTCCACTATTTCATATGACAAATAGCTGGGTCAAGCCTAAAGTTAATTATCAAGTCAAGACCATTTCCCTAATGTGTTTATATCGCTAAATGCATAGAATACACACATATACTTCAGTGCTCAATCAAAGAAGCAGAGCCACTAGAATAAACACAGACATACACACATACATATGCATACACACACATATACATTCATGTTCACATTCATTTGTATAAGAGCAAATTTCTATAAGAAATTCATATGTATGCACATATACATACACATATATGTACATGTAAGGTATAGTTAACTGTGCTACAGTAATTGAATAGTGTCTAGCAGCTTATTGCTTTCATATCTGATTCTGGAGCTTGAAGTCCACAAAGAAGAAAAATAAGACAGACTGAAGTCATGCCTGTTCTTGTCATCCCTAACTTCAGTGATGTAAATGTCCTTTAGAGGGTGGAGACACTGTCATGAATTAGAAACACATTGTGTTAGTCAGATCTCAGTCAGTGTGACAAAATACCTGAGGTAAATCAACCTAAAAGGAGGAAAGGTTTACTGTGGCTCATGGTTTCAGAGGTTTCAGTCCATGGCTTCTTGGCCCCATTGCTTTTGTGCCTGTGGAGAGACAGCATACCATAACAGCACCATATGGTAGAGTAAAAATACTCACTTCTTGGTGGCTGGGAAGCAAAGAGTGAGAAGGAGCTGGGCACAATCTTACTGACTTAACTTCCTCCCACAAGGGCCCACCTCTTAAATGTTCCACCACCTCCCAACAGCAAGAGGCTGAGGACCAATACATATGAGCATTTGGAGAATATTCCAGACCCAGAGTATAGTACACATGTAGCCCGGGAATGAGAGAAGTTGAAGGATAGTTCAGAAGGAGGCCCAGACACTGCCTCAAGCTGAGGAGATGCACTTCCTTGTAGACCAGCAACAATCTGTGAGCTGAGATACAGCTACTGCTTTATTTCAGCCTTCATATCTTCCACAGGCTTATGTTTCTTTATTGATTTAGAAAGCATATCCATAGTTTAATTTTAAAAATTGAGTATTTGTTGCTGCAGTCATTAAAAATCAGGACTACATGGTATCCATAGATGAGAAAAATAGCACACTTTGTTCTTATTACTCTCCCTTTTTTCTCCCAGTTTGTTATTATGTGAAACTTTAAACTGAAGTTCTTATTTTCAAAATATTACTCTTTTATCATGGGAATATTTCAAAATTTATTCATATTTGCATCCTGCTAATTGACAACAATTCTATATCTGTATTCCATTCTATGTTCAATTGATTCCATCCTTTTAGGCCTCAAATTTCATTTTCTAAGATTTATTCATTTTAATTCATCTGTTCACTAGATGGATAAATTCTTTGTGGAGTTTATTTGTTGGTTTGATTTTAATAACATGTTTTGAAGGCCTTGTATATCTGGAAATTGTCTTCTTATTACTTTGAAATTTAAATAATAAGTTTACCTTTGAGTTATAACTCTCTCTCCTCAAAACCATATACGTGGAGTGGTCTCCAGGATATATGATTAAATTAAACAGCTAGATAAAGAAATACATGAATAACAAACTACCATTTATCTAAGAAAAGGGGAGATACAAATATACACACATTCTATCTAGTTAACATGTGTTCAATACATGCATAATTTCAATTGTATTAATTAGTTATTATATTATTACGCTACCTGTTAGAGCATGTTAAATTGACATAATGTATACCATTACCAAACAATAATCGAACATATTATTTTAGCCATACAATTTAGATATGCCATATATGCTAAATATATTAACATAAATGTTTAAAACAGAATAAGCCTTCACATATAAAGTTGTTGTATTAGGAAAGGGAGGAAATATGTTTTAGGAATTATGAATTCAAAATAGACATCTCTGAATAGACCCTGTATTATATATCTGTCTTTTAAGCCATATTAGTACTTTACATAATTACAGAAGAAAATTAAGTGATGAAAAATACAATTCCTAAACTCCAAAAATAAATTTAAACAAATGAACCTAATGGTGTACTTAGTCACTAGCCTAGTCTCACCACAAAGGGAATATCCCAAGTGACTAAAGCATAGTAATTTGACTCTGCACCCCAAATGGAAGAGATCATAAGAACAAAACGATAAAAAAAAGAAATCTCTTCAACTGTTTTCAACAGTAACGTTGTAGGTTATAGTGTTGGAAATGTTAATCAATTGAGTAATTATATGAGTGTCATTGAGAACTGACATTTGAGGCTTGTTTGAAAGGAGACACAAATCTGTTGATGAGGTCAGACAAAATCCCCATATGCCTGACTTCAAATTACATATAAATTTAGGGTACATTTTATCTTTTAAAATGCACGTTTCTTGTCTTGTCCAAGAAGGATTCCTAGTAATAATGACAAACTCAGGAGCACTAACTTTGGTGCCCATATTGGGGTATCTTTTCCCACTGAAAATGACCAGCAATCTTTGAAGCAAAGTTTGATTATATATCTGGGGCAGGAAATGTAGAAGGTAAGTCTGGAAACACCTTATTATACAAAAACACTATAGAAGACAACTTAGGTTATCTTTCACTCCCTTTGCACTTAATCTGAGGCCAATCTTAAATTTCTTTCTTTGTGGGTAGTTTATTTCTCTTTCCTATTCAACAACTGCAGTATTCTTTGAGATTCAAATACTTTACCAGGTTGGGATCTTTGTTATTATTTCTCTAGTATCTGATGAAGTTTCTATTTTTGCTAATGAAATTTAGGGACAGAATTACTCATATTCTTCATTTCATAACACACCTTCACTGTTTGGCTGGCAGAACCCTGCTCTCACGTTATATATTTATTTATTCCTTTTATTTTCATGTCCCCTCCAGTTCCCCTCTCCTTCCCCTTCCCTTTGGCAACTATTCAAATGTGTTAGATGTGTGGTCTTTTATTTCTACGGGTGCATGTAAAACTGATAGTGTTGCTTTATGAATACATTTTTAATTCACATCAAAGGTATCGTGCTGTGGACCTCTTTTGCTTTTCACATTTTTACACTCCAGAACAAGTCAATTTGAGTTCACTGAGCCTGTTATTTCCAACCTATACACTATCACATGGTGGACCTTGTGTGTCCTTGACTCATTCATGCCTCAATGGTTGAACCTAGATCAACTTTAAATACCCACAGCCACAAACAAAAACTTTGATGAGTGTTCTCAGAGCAGTCACTTAGTGATAACTTCTAGAAAAACATCCAGAAGTGAGAGTGTTGGGTCATATGACATCTGCATACTTAACTTGACAATGTATCATAGTTTGCTCTCAAAGGCTGTCAATTCAGTCTTCAAGAGCCATGCATCAGGGTTCCTGTGTACCACTTATGACAAACTTTACCCAATCTTACATCTTGATTTTGTTTGTTTCAATCCTCTGCAATTTTTAAGTATTTTTTCTATATTTGTTTCTGTCTTTTCTCTGAAGATGGGAAGTTATTCAATAGTTTCAAGAACATCTTTGTCTACCACTTTTTATTCAAAAATTTTAATAATTATTTTTTAGTTCTCACTCCTTACTATTTTCCTCTGTGAACAAGAAAACTTCTAAAATTTGTCCTTCATATTTTCAATTCAATTTCCCTCTCTGTCAATTCTTGACATTTCTACTGTTAATATACTACTTTTAAAATATTCTGTCAAAATTTATCACATTTATACACAACTCTTTTATTTCTTTCTCACAATTAGTTTCATCTTCACTAAAATCTCATTATGTTATTCTTAGTCTCATTTCATGAGATGCAAGGATTTTTGCATTTTGGGTGAACAAAACAAAAATTTTCTAAAATTTACTTTTTTAAGTAGGTTTGTAGTACTCCTATTCTTGTTATTCTTGTTTTATAAAATGTTTGTATTTTCATATATTTTGCCTTGTAATCCTCATCACATGGTGAGAGTCCTAAATAAAATTAGCTTTGTGACCAAATATAGTGAATATATTATTCCTGAGTTCCACATCTTTTACTTGGAGGCTTCTAAAATATGCCTGTCAAATCTTATCATGGAAAACTGATAGTAACTCAGCCACTTCTCGTTCATCAGCATTTTTTTCTTATGTGCACAGATCCTAAGGGTTTTTTTCATCCATACTTAATACCCAGAAATTCTACCAGAACATATATTGATCATTTAGTATCAATATTTCCTGGTTCATGTTGTATCCCTCCAATGTGCAACTGCCAATTTCTCCTTCATTCAGTTTTCCTATAATATTGTTGATCTGTTGTTTATTTTTTTTTTATGCCATGCATTTAGTTCTTTTTGTTCAGGGCTGCCAATTATATGTATATTGCAACTCCATTTTCCTCCAATCATTTCAACAAGTTGGTTGTTTTTATTTAATTTTCCTACCTTCTGAAATCTATCTTCTAAATTCCTGACCCCATTTTCAACAGTGTTAACCTATCTTGTTAACACTTCCACTGTAACCTCAATGACTTTAATTTTTTCACCATGTTTTTTCTTAAGTTTTACTATCATTTTTCTTCTCCAATCTTAATGTCTCCTCTGAACCACTGCTTCTCTTCTTTGTTTTCACTAATTTATTTGATTTTGTAGAGAAGTGTTTATCATTTTCCCCCAGATAGCTATGTTATTTTTCCAAGCTATCTCCTACTTTTTCTTTGAATTTTCCTTTTCAATTTTTGTTTATCTTTGGATAAGAGTCACATCCTCTGGAGGAGCTGTGCACTAAAACATAGTCTGTGGGGCAAGCTGGGAGAGAGAGCCGGGACACCTGGCCACTCAGAATTAGGTATTCTTCCCCAAAATATGTAATTCCCAACTGCACTATTTAGCCTCCTTTCTCTGTTATGACCATTTTCCTCCTTAGGTGGTATCTGCTTATGTGCATTCTAGGAGATTGTTTAGCTTGCAATGCACTACTGTATTTTCCAAGCTTTTTTTCTTAAGATTGGCATCTTTCTTCTGTCTACTTCTCTCTCTCCCTTTCTATTCTATGGCTCACCAAAATCTTGCTTCTGAGACTGGATATCTAGTTCAGTGGTCAGAGTGCTTGCTTAGCAAGCACAGATCCTGAGTTTGATCCCCAGCACAAAAAAAAAAAAAAACCCACCACCTTGTTTCTTTGTTGATATTATATGACTATCAAAAAGTTCCTAAATCACCTCCCACTACTGTATGACATTTTAATGGACTCACGGATGGTTCTGCAGCCCACTCATATTCCTAGCTTTCAGGTACCATATGTGGCACTTACATCTGGAGAACTCTGAATGCTGACTAAGATCAGAAAGGTATATCTTCTCTAGATGTGATAACTTGACTTGGTCAAATTTAACTATATTTAGCAGATATTTGTCCGAGACTTTAGTTTGGAACTAGTTTTTTTTCTAGTTTTACTGACTACAGAATTACTTTTTTAAAATGTATTACTTTTTAAAAAATTTTGTATTACTTTTTTAAAATTTTTGTTTTCAATCTTGTTTCTGAAAAAAAGAGTGAATAAAAACACTTCTAATTTATGTAAGTGTTGGAGAGTCTAGATTTTTACAAAAATCACCTTGGTTTGAGCAAGAAACCTTGCTAAGAAAACAAGGGAATGAGGAAGATATAGTTGGCACAAAGCTACTGAAGCCTGGAACAGACAGGACGACCACTGAGAAAGCTAATGAATTTACGCAAAGGAGAAACATTGAGGCCTACAAAAGGTCATGGACTAAGTGAGAGATAAAAGAAAGACAGGGAAAAGACCTGGAACTTCAAAGTCAACAGTTCATTGACCAAAATTTAAGTGACAAAATTGGATAGAAGCATGTGGGGAAGAGAAGTGAGCTAAGATAGAAACCTTGGGATCTACACTTAGAATGAAAAGTTAAAAATGATCCTATAAAATAAAAGGAGAAGTACCAGAGAAGTAAGAAGAAAATAAAACAAGAACACAAGGGCAAAGCAAGTTTCCAAAAAGAAGGTAGTTAGTATTGCCCAGTGATAATTGGTGTAAGGTAAGCTCCTAAAGGTTGGCATTGGATTTAATGACATGAAAGTCATTGACAACCTTGAGAGTAGTATCGGTTGCTAGGTGGAAATCAAGGCCTGATATCAGGGGATTAAGGTGTGAATACAACATTTTAAAGTAGGGTTGGCAAATATGGAAAAGTTTAAAGAAGTGGCTGTAAACAGATATGGAAATAGAACACCCATCAGGTCAGTTTAAAGAAAATCTCTTGTATAATTTTCTTTATACAAGAAAAAGAGCTTTAGGACCACACTATAACAATAATAATTCATATTTCTATGGAATTTAGTTCAAAGTGGCTTTTGCATACCTAAACTCATATCAAATTCTCCTCACTAAATCATCTCAAGTTTACTGATGAGAAAACTAAAGCTCAGAGAGATAATATTGAAGCAACCTTTTAAAGGATAAAAGAAAGAAAACAATTAATACCTCATTTTGACCACAGTTTGGGCAGAGTCCCACCACTCAAGTGTGGATCACACTGTTTTCAGTGTCCTTGAAAACAGTAAAGTAGAGCCAATATTCCACCTTATCCCAAAGCTCCGTGCAATCGTTAGATTGAAATCCTTATTTTCATTTCTGATGGAATAAAATTGCAGAGTCCAGTTGGCTTCCTATTAACTTCTCTGGAACATTTTCTCAGCCCAGATACATCTATGCAAGGGTAACACTACTTAATGGCCTGAATTAAATATTTTACAGCTTAAAATGGTATGTTGAACCATACCATTTATAGATGGTCCTTCTGCAGAAAGGAGGAAGCAAGAGAAAGTTGATTTCCAGTGACTGCCTTCGTAGCAAACTATTCAATAATAACCCTCAAAGACAGTGTCAGTGCCTGGGTGAAATGTTTTTGGAGCCTCAAATCCCTCCAAGTGCACAACCATTTCTCCAAATGCACAACCATTTCTGCTGAGCCATGAAATAACTTCTGCTGCCCATGACAGGGACAGCCTTAAGGTGATATGATAGATGCCAAGCAAATACTCAATCAATACACTGGTTTAAGTCTCCGTCTATCAGTTTGGCATTGTGTGGACTAATTAGATGATAAAATGTGATGAATGTGTATTAAACTGAGCCTCTCCCCACAAGCTCCCAGGGGTCCTTTCCCATTTTCTAGCTGACCTTTTAGAGCTCAGTCTTATTGTATGTGAATGCAATTAAATCAATTTGTCAGATATTTGCATTAGTCTGGCTTGTTCAGAATTCAATTATTCAGTGTCACTTTACTGCCCTTCAGAGGCTTGTGCACTGGCTCATGTTCAAGTAGTGGATAAAGGCAGGAATGGGTAATCATTCTGGGATTCAGATGCTGAGATCCCACTTACCCAGATTCTTTCTCCTCCCAGGTCTCAAGATTGGTAAAAATGGGCTCTCAACACAGCAGAGGTTTAATCCTAGCTCTGCCACAGCTGGAAGGGTGGTCTGAATAAGTCGTGTAACCTATGTGAGTCTCAGTTCCTTCATCTGCCACATGGAATTGCTTTATTTTGAGTTCCCTCTGAAATAGACCTGGAGGGTAGCATTCAAGTACAAGTGTTTATTTGGGAAGTAACAGCAGCAAGCACTAGTAAGACAGTGAGCCAGTAACATAGAGATGTCAGGAAGCAAATATGAGGCACATTAGTGAGCAGGTTATCATTGTGGGTAACTAGTGCTCAATCTTATGAGGCCCTCTGGGAGATAGAACAGGATATTTACCAGAGTTGCTCCACCCAAGAAGCAAGGAGTTTAGGCATAACTCCACCAAGTTTAGGCATAACTCCACCAGTGCTGTCCATCACTGGCTGAGAATTGCCCCAATGTGTTGACTCTTGGATGCCTTAAGCCTGCCCTAAACAACATTGGCTGGGCCTCCTCCTGAGGCCAGTGGGAACTTCCAATCAGTAAGAGGCTATATGGTCACAGAAATATGGTGGAACATCAAAGGTGTGTGCTTCGTTGTGAAGTCAAAAAGCAATAACGTAAAGTCCTTAATACTATAACTGGCACAGAGTAAAGTATGCTACAAATAATAATTGATACCGTTATTCCTCAAAAATATGTAAATCTAAGAAAATGGTTTTCATTGACACAGGAATCTTACCATGATCCTAAGTTTATGGCAATGAGAAGGCCTCCTCACTTCCTGGAGAGAGTAAAGGGAGTAAAGTCATAGAAGGTTTTATGAAGGAGATGGCATCTGAATTGTGTTTTTAAGGTTAAGAAGGTATTCACCAGCAGAGAAGGGGAGCAAGACATTTTAAGCAGAGAGAACATCATGTGCATGAATGCAAAGATATGACAAAGTGTGTGTTTGGTGATCTGCTTAAAGTTTAGAATGTCTAAAATGTAGTATGGAAGAGAGCACTGTGTCATGATTCCAGAATTCTCATCATAAGAGAATTTCTACATCATGTAAGAGTATAATAATACTGTAGTATAGGCCTAGGGATGTAGCTTTGTGGTACAGCACTTGCTTAGTGTTTGCAAGGCCCTGGGCTCAATCCCCAGTACCTCAAAAAAAAAAAAAAAATACTATGGTATCCTACAAGAATGGGTAGTCATTGGATCTATTAGTGCTAAATGTTTAATAATAGACACCTTGATAAATGAAACCATTTTTAATAGAAATAATGAACAGTGTTCACAATAGTTGCAGCACAGTAGCAAGGGAAAATATGATAATATTTTATCTGAAAGGAATTTTTGAGTTTTCACTGAACCACCATGTTGTATTACTTCAAAGAAAAAAAGAGGTTAATTAAAAGTTAGATTGCATTAATAGAAATGATGGTATGTTCAGATGGAGGAGGGGAGGGAAGGACACTTGTTCTGCCCTATCTGAGCAGGTCAAGAGGCAGTCGTACACTCTTAAATGATATATCTTTTAAAACAACACTGGGCTGGGGATTTAGCTCAGTGGTTAGAGTGCTTACCTAGCAAGCATAAGACCCTGAGTTCAATCCCCAGCACCAATAAATAAATAAATAAATAAAAACACTGGTACACTGGAGCAGGCCCAAGGAAGAACACGCTAAATTCCACAGTCCAAAAACCTATGGAAGACATACGATGTTGAAAAAGCAGAGCATAGATAAGCTTCACAAAGTAGACTCACCAAACACACCTGAGCCAGTTTCTGCTATAAGAAAGAGGCTTGATATATTCTGTGTGATTCCAGAGGCTGAAAATCCCAACTCCCCAGAAGCCTATTTCAAGTCAGTAGAACTAATCAAAGCCATTCAGCAATGGAATGGTCAGCCCTGGGAGGAATCTCTCTGGTTTTAGGACTCCTGTACCACAAGTAAATGAGACAAAAACCTGTCCAAAAGGTTTAAATGAGATGTTAGTTCCTAGAATGGAATCACACTCTAAAGATCCTTGTCAACTGAGATTCTGTCTCTGGTTCTAGGAAAGAGAGGCAGGTTACAAAAGGAGGCATTTTGCACAAATATTCCATTTCTAGTGGTCAAGAAACACAGAAGAGCATTTTTGTGTGGTCAGGGGCAAAGGGTTGAATTAAGGTGATGAGGTGAGAAAAAACTCAGGAGCTTCCTTATGTTGTCTAAGGACATCAAGGACCTGCTTCCAGGTGCCCCATAAAATAGCATTGCCAATAGTACTAATAGTAGCACTAGAAAAAGGATAAGAAAAAAGGAGGATGAAGAGGATCACACACACACACATATGCGCGCGCACACACACACACGAGATGCATCTAGCACTAATCCCAACTCTTCCCTTCTACTCGATCACCCATCTGAAATGCTGCTGTAGCCACACATGCCGCAGCTTTCTGCTGAGGATCAAAAACCTTCCCAATACATCTCTTTTACAAAGTAGTCTGAATTTTCACAAAACTAACTTTAGCAGTTCTAGGGATAGCAAGCTTCTGTGTGCAGTCCATCCTGCCCACCATATCATGCATATCCAGCTAGTGTCCCAGCACACTCAGTATTTCTGTAATTTATAGTTTCACAATTGGAGAGGAGCTAAAGAGCAAATATATCTTAATCAAGGTTTTTTGTTGTCTTGAACCCAAAAAGGGAAATGAAAATGATACAATGGCATAGCTCGAAACTGAGGTCAGAAAGTACAGCCAAGTCTCTCAACAAGAAGCTGGAACCAGGAGCTGGAACATGGTCAGAAATGCTACAGGGTGGCCCCCACTCCTTTGCTACCCCATCTTCCTGCTTCTCTTTTTCTCTTTCCCTGCCTCCCACTTTCTCTCTCTTCCTTGTTGCTTTTCTGAGGCCAGATGGCTGTCATCTCTGCTTCCATGTGTCCACCTTATCAATCTCTCAAACTGGTTTTTGCTGACTTAGAGAGCCAAAGTCAAATGTGGACAAATGTGCCCCAGAGCCCTATTTTGCATATTGGTATTTCAAAATAACCAGCAGAAAACAAATTACATCTCTAAAGCCAATTCCAAGTTTCTGGGAGGAAGAGTATCACCGATTCATTTAAAATCACTGCTCCATTTAGGTTCAAATGCCTTTCCTTGGTTCAGTTAGGGTCACCCAGAAGCAAGATGGCTTGGGTGAAAACTGGCTCCCATGTCCCATCCCTGTAGTGACACATGGGGTAGAATGAGCTTTAGTCTTCCTCTAACTTTATCCTCAATCACAAATAATATTGGAAAAGTACCTCAACTCTAGCCAATATTCAGACTCTTTAATGTATTAGCACACCTTATTCTAATTCCTTCAACAAGAGATTTCTCTGCCTCATGTAGGAAAAAAAAAATGTGAAATAAATTCTTGATAATACTTTGCTAGTAATGTATTTCCATGCTAGGAAATACATGGGATTGACGGGGAAGAACGGAGATTAGGAAAAGTCAGGGGACAGAGCTAATGAAAGGTACTACTGTAGTCCTGTTTTTGTTGTTGTTGTTGTTTTGTTTTGTTTTGTTTTGTTTTTTGGTGCCAGGGATCGAACTCAGATCCTTTCTGTAGTTTTACAATTAGATTGTGACTTAATTTAGCTGAATATTATAGACTCTAGTAAGACAATTTCTAACAAGAGTCAGTCAAAGATCCAGATATGTGTATGTGAGTGTGTGCGTGTACTTTAAAACTAGTAAGATTTTTAAACAGATACTTTTTTCATGAAATATGAATTTCAAATTTTTCAAGTGTGCTACAATTTCAGAAATACCAAATGAACCTAACAAAAACTTTGCTATGGCTTGAATAAAGTTTGAGCGTGTCCCCCCAAAATTCATGTGCTGGGGGCTTGGTCCTCAGTGTGGCAATGGGGCCTAGTAGAAGGTAAGTGGGTCCATTAAGAAGGGATTAATGTAGCTCTTAAAGGATCCAATTAGTTCCTATTTGAGCAAACATTTATACAAAGAGTAAGCCTGGCCCTTCATCCCTCTGGCTCCCTGTCTCACCACGTGATCTCTTCCTCCTGCACATGTCCCACTATTATGCTGTTGCCATACTGTGATGTAGCCAGAAGACCCTCGCCATAGCTGAGCAAATGACAGTGCCATGCTCTTGGATCTCCAGAACTGTGAGCTAAATAAACTTCTTTTCTTTACAGAACAGCCAACCTTAGGAATTTTATTATAGAAACAAGAAGAAAAAAAAGAAAAAGTTTCTTACAAGACAAACTTTAAGTGTGCATCTTCCTTCACAGGACAAATATTACATTTACATCCTCTGAGAATAAAAACATACATTTTCTTCACAGAAAATAAGATGTAATAATTATTATATATATATATGAAAAAAGTCCAACAGTAAGGCTCCATATTCATTGACAGATAAGATAGAGCAAAAGTTAAGGATAGTATTTGAAATCAGCAACATCTAGGTTTCAATCCAACAATTTAGGGTAGTAACTTCTCTGAACTTCTGTTTTTATCATTTATGAAATGAGGGTGATAACAGAATGTTTATCTCCAAAATAACACTATAGAGATGAAGTGAAACTGTGAATATACGTCACCACATCTGAAATAAAGGTAGCTTTCAATTTATAAAATGAGAGAAAAAAGCAGAGTAAATTCAAAGTAGAAAAAGAAAGTTACTAATAAAAATCAAAATGTTAATCAACAAGATAAAAAAGAAAAAAAGAAAAAGTTCAGTGGAACCAAAACCTTGTTTTTTGAGAAGACTGAAAAAGTTGATAAAACTTTAGTCAAACTGATCAGAAGAAAAAAGACCAAAAATGCAAATTAACATCAGAAATAAGAGAAAAAAAATGACTACAGAATCTAGATATTAAAAAGAATAATTATATAAATACTTTAAATAACATTATACCAATAAATTAGACAACTTAGATGAAATAAATTCCTTTAAAAATCAAAGCTACCAAAACTTATCCAAGAAGAAATATAAAATAGTCCTAAAACTATAAAAGGAATTGTACTCAAAGTTAGAAATCTTCACACACACACACACAAAACAGGCCCATATATCTTTAGTGATAAATTCTACCACAAATTTAAGGAAAAAATAGCAAACCTACGCAAATTTTACCAGAAAATTAAGAACAGAGACTGTTTCACAACTTTTTTATGAGGCCAATATTATCTTACCTTGTTTAACAAAAGGAAGCAAATACATTACCAGAAAAGCTTGTAAACCAAATTCCCTCATGAAGACAGATACAAATTTCTTAACAAAATTTTATTTATTCAACAATATCTAAGTAAGATAATGAAGCATACCCAAATAGGATTTTCCCAGGGAGGTAAGGCTCTCTTAACATTCAAACATCAATCTAAGTTTAAAAAACCCTAAAAGAAAAAAGCATTATCATCTCAATAGATAGAGAAAAGACATTTGACAAAAATCCAACATCCATTCCTAACTTTAAAAAAAATTTATCTTTTGTAAAGTAAGAATAAGGTGAAACTTCCTTACTCTCATTAAGGGTATCTAAAAAAAACATACAGAATGATTAAAGTCATGTTTTCCCTTTAAAATCAGGAAAAAAACAAAACTTCTACTCTCACCACTTCTAGTCAGTAATGAACTGGAAGATTCTGTCTGTAAAAGAAGGCAAAGAAAAGCAACAAAGGGTATTCAAATTGGAAAGAAAGAAATATAACTCTGTTTCTTCACATATGACATGATTGTCTATGCAGAAAAACTGACAGACTCTATAGAAAAGTCCCTAGAATAAGTAAGTGTGTTTAATATAGTTACAGTGTATAAGATCAATAACAAACGTCATGTGTATTTTGATATACTAGTAATGAGCAATTCAGCACTTACATCATTTATATTGCCACCAAGAAATAAGAAATACTTAGGATAAATCTGAAAAAAAAGTTACGTGGAAAACCTATACAAAGAAAACTACAAAACATTGCTGAGAGAAATAAAACACAGTGTGAGCCTGAAGATTCAAAATATGTAAGATAACAATTACCCAAAATTTATCCATAGATTCAATACAACTCCATTCAAAATCTCAGCAGGCTTCTTATGTGGGAATTCACAACCTGATTCTACAATTTATATCCACACATTCTAGGACATGGACTAACCAGGACAACATTGAAAAAGGTAGCTAAAGTTGGAGGAGGACTAACACTACCTAATTTCAAGACTTATTATAAAGCCATAATAATTAAGACAATATATGGCCATAAATGTAGAAAAATAGAGCAATGGAATAGGATAGAAAAAAGATCTACATGTTTTAGAAGCTGATTTTCAACAAAGGTGCAAGAATGATTCAGCGGGGAAATCTTTTCAATCAGAGGGACAACTGGATTTCCACATGCAGAAACCAATATTAATGAAACAGAGCAAGTTTTGACCCATGTCTCACGAAGTATAAAAAATTAACTGAAGGTAATTCTGAACCTAAATAAAAAACCTTTAGAAAAAAATAGGTGAAAACTTTTGTGACCTTGAGTTAGGCAAAGATTTCTTGAATTCTATAGCAAAAGCACAATACATGTAAGAATAAACTGATAAAGTGGGCTTCATTAAAATTTAAAAGTTCTGGGGCTGGAGATTTAGCTCAGTGATTAGAGTGCTTGTCTTGCAAGCACAAGGGCCTGAGTTCGATCCCCGGTACCACAAAAAATAAAAAATAAAAATAAATAAATAAATAAATAAAAGTTCTGTCCCTCAAAAGAAAAAGCTAAGAGAATGAAAACACAAGCCACAGAATGGGAGAAATAATTGCAAATCAAATATGGTAGTTGACAAAGGACTGTATCCAGGATATATCAAGAATTCTCAAAACTCACTAATTTTTAAAAAGCTCATTTTAAAAACTAAATAAACATTGTCACCACTGCTATTCAACATAGTTCTAGAAACATTAGCCAGAGCAATTAGACAAGAGAAAGAAATAAAAGGAATAAAGATAGGAAAGGAAGAAGTTAAACTATCGTTGTTTGCGGATGACATGATACTCTACATAGAAGACCCAAAAAACTCCACCAAAAAACTACTGGATTTAATAA
>PVJO010015942.1:0-43439 GCA_004026905.1 Hystrix cristata | reverse complement strand
ATAAAATTTTAATAAAGTAATACTTATTCAAAGTAGAAATTTTAAGACAGAATAGAAAAATGAAATAATGCTGCCTTCTATACCTACTAACTTAATATTTGGATGTGATTTAATTGCAGTCTTTTTTAGCTATCTATATGACTTGCATGCTATTTTATTTTATTTATTTTTTTATTTGCCAAAAAGAAAAATATTGTATCAAAGAATTGAAGTGTTATTCAGTCTTCCAAAACTTTATTCCAAACAATGTAAACTGAAAAAGGAAAAGCTTAATGTGTAAGAAAGGAAGACCATGCACCATTCCTTGAGATATTCTCAAAGACATGCTGCTTTGAGAAACAGCTCTCAGAGCTGTATGCTATTTTAAAACAAAACTTAGGTCAAATAATATATGTAGTTTTAAATTTTGATAATTATTTCTTAAATAACCATCAAAATAAATCTATACAGAATTGTAACCAAAATAATGATGGATTTAAAAAATACTCTTTTTTATATTCATGAGATTTTGTTCCCTTCAGAAAGCCAATGAAGTGGCAATTGCTCAAATACTTGTGGAGCGACTCCTCGGTATTGCCTTTAAAGCCGCGAAATAGAATTTCTTCATAATCACACCTATTTTTGATTCAAAATTCATCCATTTAACAACATATAGTCAATGAGTTATAGGTAGTATTTTAGGTTCTGGACGTTCAATTGTGAACAAGGCCTTTCTTTTCAAGCATTATGGTTATTTTATTGTTTAGAGCCTTGAGGAGAATTACCCATTCTCAGAAAATTAAGTCCACATTCAAAGAATGATTATTTGCCATGAATAATGACATTAAAAAGAAGGCAATTTTAATAATTGCATCACTTTTTATTTTCATAGCTGTTCTAAAATATTAATGGCAACATAGTTGGAACAAGTCACTCTTTCGAAATTTACCATAATATTAATGAGACCTAGTAAAATAAAAATTTTAAAATCAGTAATATTGCTTTACTGTATTATCTCATTTAATAGTGCTCAGTCAACACTTTTTCATGAATTCCTCCAGAACTGAAAGTTTACGTGGAACAACTGGATTTGGAATGAATTTTGAAAAAGGGAAAAACCTACAAAGGGAAGGAAAAATGAATGTATACTTTTTTGGCATGAGAGGTGTGAACTGAGGCATGGAAAACGCAAGGTTTGCTTGATTAGAAAAAGTATGAGTAGGAAAAGGACTCAAATTTAAGAGTCATATCAGAAATGCCCACAGAACTTTCAAAAATATGGTGGCATTATCCTGACAACCCCTTGGACATATTTCAGTCAGATTTTTCTTTCTCTGAATTGCTCTCTATCTCTGACCTTCCTACTGTAACACAGGAGAGGGTTGAATATGAGTAGTTAGCTTTGTTTTATTTCCATAATCCCATCCTACACCCAAACTACTTTGGCCGCCAAAGGAGTCGGCGTTATTAAGGAATGTAGACATTATTGTCATGACAACTGGGATCTACTGTAGGTCTCGAGCCATGTAATAGAAAGGATAGAGACTGATTTTACGTAGATCAGTATTTTAGTGGTGTGTTGGTGGATAAAAGCACGTTATAAATTGTTATAGTGGAGTAGGAGTACAATAGAGTGCTGTTTAAAGAAATAATAATTGAGTTATTGTATAGATGAAACTGTAGTATAAGATAAAGCTTTTTTAGATGAAGACTTCTATTTGATCTGAAAATTTAGATACTTTTCTTGCTTAATTGTTCAAAAGTTAGCTGTGAGACTGTGCAAGTAGGTTACTGCCTTTATTAGAACTGTTATAAAAGATGGCTATTTTAAGCAAATAGAACAATTACCTGTAATGTTTATGCCCTCAACAGATGAAGGGCCCAAGAATTCAAATTCATTTTCTTTATTACTTAGACTTTTTCTGAGAAGAGATCATCAGTTTAAAGCATATGAAAACACGGAAATAAATAGCACTTAGCTCAGTTCATAAGGTTGGGTTTTATTACATTCTATTATGAAGCTGGAATAAAGGTAGTAAGATGTGGCACTGTCTCTGATTTGCTCTATAAATTCAGGGAAGGACAGGTTCTTGATGTCATAATTTCCCATACCTAGGAATATGATAATGTGCCTGTTTTATTCATCTCATATGCTAGTTCTGAGAATGTTTCCAAATGTAACTACATTAGATAAAGATTAGCATTCATTTATTTGTTACTTTTTAGCTTTATAAAGTTTCTTAGTTTCATTTGTTATAGGGTAACATATATGTTCCAGTAATGAAAATGGTTTCATCAAAATTGGAGCACATTTAAATACTTCAAATGTAATGAAGTTTGTAGTGTAAATATGGTTCTAAATAGTTTAATAATAATTAGACTAGTTATTTGTACTTGAGAAATAAGCATGAAATAATTATTCTTCCTACATTACATGAAAAGTAAATGAAAAAGACTTGTACATGGACTTTGATTTTCTTGGACAAAAGCATTATCACAAGATTATAATTTTAGTTCTCAGAAAGAATATATACATTCATTTATTCAACAAAAAATGGAACACCTATCATGAGCCAGGCATTGTAGGTGCTGAGAATACAGCAGGGAATAAAACAGATGATAGTTTCAGCCCTTGTTGCGTTTCCAGAATGATTGTGTTTGCCTTATTCTTCTCAGTAAATGTCTGGACTGTTGTTGCAGAAGAGTATGAGGCCGAATGTGTGTTTCTCACTTCATCTGCGTGAGCCCACTGTGCCGTTGGTGATATCTAATTGCTTATGGAAGCTGATGCTTTTGGTCCTGTCTTTATGTATTGTCTAGTGTCCTAGTCTAATTAGTCAGAGCAGTGAAACAATGGTGTATGTAGAAATTTTTTAGCTTCTATTTTTAAAGAAACATTTGACACACTTTGCTAATCTTCCAAGATTTATAACAATGTTTCAAATTTCTAAAGGAAAAAAAGTTTTACCTTATAATTTTATTGGCTTTGGTTTAGAGCATAAAGTCAAGTGATGATATGGCAATTTCCCTCTTCATTTAAGCAGTGTAGATAATCAAATTGGATAAACAAACTGAAAATTCTCACTGGGTCTTGAATTATCTTGCTCAACCCATGAATTAAATATGGGAATGTAAGAAATGTCATACTAGGTTAAATCAATTGTTCATGGAGTGTGCTAGTTTATGGAAAAGCATGATGTTCTTGTTACATGACATCAATCTACCTTGAACATTCATTATATTCCCTTACTGGTACATTACATATCAATTTTCCACTAATCAATTTTCTACGAAGATCTTCTTGATCTCGTTTCTGTTTTCAGTAAGTACTACCTCTTTAGTAATGAGTTTATTATCTCTTGTGTATACTTCACTTCTATATTACAATGACTGTGTAAACTTTAATTTTCAAAATATCCATTGTAGTACACTATAATTTGGAATACATGCTTAACTCATCTATTTCTTCCTCTTTTTCTTACCTTTCTTGTTTGAAGGGTTTGAATTTTCAACTGATTGTGTGGATGATTTTTTATCCTTTTACTCATTTGTTAATCTAGACTCATTCCTCTGTGGTGGAGAACAATGAGAAATATACACATATTCATAAAGAGGGTCATTTTGTTTATGGGCAATATTTGCTTTATTGTCATGTCAGCATAATAAGTATTTTGTTGTACAGCAGCACATGAAATAATTGTTTTGTGATTATGTGTCAGATATTCTTTTGCTTGATCTCCTGTACACTTTATATTAAATAGACATCCCAAACTAAAATACTGGTAACATTGTTTATTCTGCTACAGCTCACGTACTAAGTATAATATACTACTTTATCTAGTTTTAAGGAGTACATGCTGAAGCCAACTGTGAACTTCTTCAGAAAGCTAACTGTAGACTTCAGAGACATTACTTTTTCTAAACCTGGAAATCATCAATTGATTGTTCATATATGGCATATTCACTATACCTATGAGATATTCCAAGAAAAATCAGATTTAGGGATTATAAAACTAGAGTAGCATTATCTACAATTAAACACAAATGACTATTAGAGGAAGTGAGGTACTATGGGGACACTGTGAATACCTGTGGCTTTCTTTTCTTACTGCCAGTATCTTCCTAGGATACAAGCAGAGAAGGATTTTTGCATTTTATGTGAAGACACCTCTTCCTATTTTCCTTTACTTCTAGAATGTAGATCTTTTAAACTAAAGAGTTTATACATGATTCAGTGTCCTATTTGTGGGAAATAAAAAACTTACCCTCTTTTGATTGCCTAGGAAAAATCGAGAAAAAAATGACACTTGGTTAAAAAGAGAAGAATCAGAACAAGAAAGAACCTTCGTTCTTGACTAAAGGGATTATTTCCCTCCCTAAGTTTAGCAGAGTACACTGCAGAGTATTTGAAACTGGCTTGTGTGGTTTGTGTCCTCCAGTCTGATGCAGCACCGTGCTGTAGTATAGCAAGGACACGAACAAGATAGTGATGAAAGCACCACGGAAGCTGATCTCTGTTCTGCAGATGACAGGAACAGAAAGCTTTGAGCAAGTGTGGAAAGGCACATGTCACCTGTCTGTCCCTTCTAAAGAAGCCAGGACACATCTTGCTCAGCCATCGTGTTCCCAGAGGACTATGATTTAACTTCCACTTTTCACACAGTAAGAAGCAACACCGGTAGACCTGTCAGGAAGGTGCTGGCAGCTGGGAGGAATTTGGAAAGTGTTTCTCACTCCAGTGTTTTCATGTGACCTGACTCTCATTCTCAATTTAGTTACATCTTGACCTCAAAAGAGCAGCCATGGTGTGCCTCTCTCCATTTAGCTTACCTTGATTTATGATATCCAAGCACCACCTTCCTCTTCTCCCACCCCATGCAATTGTCTTCCCCATTTCTCTGGCAACCTACTAATAGACCTTTCCCCTAGATGTCTGTACAGTTTGCATTCTGATTTCCTGGGTATGAACTTTACTTCAGGACAGAGAAAATCTATTTGAGTTCCTGAGAAATATTCAAAGATATCCATTCAAAAGTAGCCTAAGCAGTTCTTCATGTCTTCAGCCATATATGACTGATTATTCGTATATCTGACTGCTTTTTAAGACCATCCTGGTAGGCAGTACAGGCGATAATAGTCCTCCTATCTCTTTAGCTTTGCTTCCCTCCCCTTCTATTAAATGACTGATTTTTATGCATGAAATAATAGACAAGCCATGAGTGACCTGTTTTCTTTTTGTTTTTTTTTTTTTTTTTCCTTCCTTCCCTTCCCCCCTTTTTCCCTTGCGGTAAAATAGTGCTGAAGAAAGAGGGCACTAGTGTACAGCCCAGATTGCATCCTTGCACCGTCTGGATTGGAGCTGAGGCGTCTGCGAACCGAGGGCGGCCGCGGTCCTCGGACCTGGGACTACAGCTCTGTCTACCCCGACTCAGGTGAGTCTTAAGTCCGCATCCTTCCGAAAGACAGGTGAGCAGACACCTACTCGCGGCGAAACCTACCCACAAAGGCGGACTCAGTCCTAATCTATTGGATTGCCTCCTGATTCCAGGCGCACCTTCGCTTATTTATTTTTCTTAGTTCTTCATGTCTAGGAAGCGTCAGAAGCGGTGGGTGCCTGGGGTGTCTTCCTCCTTTTGCCTGTTTTACCTTCTGTGTTCTCACTCCCTGCTCGCTCCCCCAGCCCCTTTCCCGTCTGACTCTCACCTTGAGAAAGAAATCGGGGAGGGATGAGAGGGAGCCAACTTCAGCCTCGCTGGCGGCTGAGATTTGGCGCCTCTGCCCCCCTCCCCCAAGGCAGTTGGGTTTGAATATATACCTGCAGAAGCTTGCTGCGAGAGGAAGAGAATGAGGGTGGAGAGATGGTGGGAAGAGGAAGGGAGGTGTGTGTGTGTCTCTCTGTGTGTGTGTGTGTGTGTGTGTGTGTGGGTGGGTGCGTGTGCATGAGTGTGCGTCTGGGTAAAGAACACGGAGGAGGGAGGTTGAAAGAGGAAAGGGGATCATAGAATTGCAATTCACGGGTCACAGCAACCCTGGCTGCCCTGTAGGGGACCCGGTCTGCGGCGGGACCGAGCGCTGTCCAGGGTGCTGAACACGGCGGGGCTCGGGCTGCCGTGGCAAAATCACCGTGGACGCTCCCTTCTGTTCCCTTTGCAGCAACTCTGCAAAGCCAAAGGGTCCTGATCTATAGTCAGGAGACCTTTTGCCCCTTTCTCCATGTCGGAAAACAAGTTATCCTGGCTGCACCCCTTCTCCTTGAATATCTACAGTAAGCCTGACTTCTTGGGAGTGGGGCGCATACCAAACTCCAACGTAAGGAGATTTAACCAGGCGTTGCTTAGTAACTAATATGGATTTCCCACAAGCTGGCAGATTTCTATTTACTACTTGGATTGTGTGTCCAGATCTCTTCAACCCCTCTGAGTGAGAGCAAAAGGTGCACTCCTTGTATGCGTTCATTTTACGGTAGCGCTTCCACCTTTGCAATGAGCCTCCAACATTTCTTCTGGGAAAAAGTTGATCTTTTCAAATTCGGAAAGTTCTCTTAGGTTGGATGATTTAGCTCCTCCCTCCTCTCTTCATCCACCCCTGGTCGCTCCAGTGCCTCCCTCCCCCCAGTCGGAAGGCATGATAAGTATTTGGGCACTGGGGTGAGAGTTGGGGCTGGAGGAAGGGGCAGGTCGGCGGGCTCTGAGTAGCCCTGGATCACGAGGGTGCTGGGGACAGCAGGCAGCGCTCTCCGTAACGACGGACCTGCCTCCTGAGTTGTCCCTGCAGCCGGTATCAGGATGTGTTGAAATGAAATGGACCGCGCAACAATTAGCATCACTGACCCCAGGTTTAAAAAGAGGTCCTCTGACCAACAGGCTTTGATTTTTCTCCCCCACCCCCTTTTTCTATTTTTTCAGCAGCGTCCAGCTCACCGTTGCCAGCACAACGCTCATTACACCCTTGATCAGTTTCCCTTGATGCACCTGTGAAGAACGGGGACTCGATTTTCCCTAAAAACGCTTCCAGGGCGAGGGGGCGGTCGTGAAGGACCAGAGGAAAAGGTGGAGGGGACAGAGGCGGTGGCGAAGGCGGCGTAGGCATTGGACGAGCAGCGCTGGCGAGGAGGACCCAGTCCCTGGAAGCAGCGGCGGGAGTCTAGGAGGCGCGTGCCCGGAGCCTGCGGGCACGACCAGCTTGGGAACGCGGCTGCGGGCTGTGGACTGCGTCCTCACCACAATGGTCCGGCTCCTCTTGATTTTCTTCTCAGCGATCTTTTTGGAGATATCACTTCTCCCCAGAGTCCCCGATAGGAGAATGTTGCTGGCAGAAGCTTCGTCTCAGCGCTCGGTGGCCAGGATGGACGGGGATGTCATCATTGGAGCTCTCTTCTCAGTCCATCACCAGCCTCCTGCGGAGAAGGTGCCAGAGAGGAAATGTGGGGAGATCAGGGAACAGTACGGCATCCAGAGGGTGGAGGCCATGTTCCACACGTTGGATAAGATCAATGCAGACCCGGTCCTCCTGCCCAATATCACCCTGGGCAGTGAAATCCGGGATTCCTGCTGGCATTCATCTGTGGCTCTGGAGCAGAGCATTGAGTTCATCAGGGACTCTCTGATCTCCATTCGGGATGAAAAGGATGGACTCAACCGGTGTGTGCCTGAAGGCCAGACCCTCCCCCCAGGCAGGACTAAGAAGCCCATTGCTGGTGTGATCGGCCCTGGCTCCAGCTCTGTGGCCATTCAAGTCCAAAACTTGCTTCAGTTGTTCGACATCCCTCAAATAGCCTATTCTGCCACAAGCATCGACCTGAGTGACAAAACTTTGTATAAATACTTCCTGAGGGTTGTCCCTTCTGACACTTTGCAGGCAAGGGCGATGCTAGACATAGTCAAGCGCTACAATTGGACCTATGTCTCTGCAGTCCACACAGAAGGTAGGCATTGTGTTTGGGTGAAAGAAGTGCCGAGAGCCAGGGTACTGCATGGTATGCTCCTGGGATCATAGTTTCTTCCCTGTTTATTTCTAGCACTCTGGGAAACAGACTTTGCTTCTCAGCACACGCCCACCCAGGCATTGCTTTTTACCCTCATTTTCTTATAATTATAGTGTAAAAAAGTTGTATCTAATGGCGTTTCTGAGGGTAGGAGGAGCAGAAATGATACCTAACTCTCAATGCAAAGTGTCCAGTTTTAGATATTACACTTACAGGAAGGCTTGCTTGAGTTTGTGTTTGGCAGGCTTATGGGCAGGATACATTATATTACCCTTCAGTGACTGGTGGCTTTGACTTTCCAAGCTTAATGGGCTAATTCGGGGTGAGTGAGTAACAAAAAATTCTGTCCCATAATTTAGACTCAAAGGCTTTGTCTTATCTTCAGTAGCTGAAGGTGTTTCTTTGTCCTTTTGCGCTCCTTGCTACACTTCCCAAACTTCCTGGAAATGTAGTATTAATGCTGTTATTTCCCTTAGGACATCAGAAACTTACATTTTCAATTCTGGGGTGCCTTAGATACAAAGGAAAAGTAAATAATTAAAACCGTTTGTTTTCCCCTTACTTTATTTAGTAAAATCATCAAATTTCCTCACTCCCTCCAAAATTATCTTGTTTTGTGAAAAATAGAACTAAGAATCTTTCAGAGTCAAGTTTGGGTTTTTAGTCATTTTCTTCTAACATAATGACTGCTCTTCAGCATTTAAAGTTAGACCAATTATAAGTTACCAGTTTAAGGATAGTAGATGTCAGGTTTAAAATGTTTTTTTTTTTAAATGAAGCAGATTGACCTGGGGTTAAAATTGTTTATTTTGCTAGAGTCTTACAGATGTGAGAATTTTTAAAAGATTTTCTTTATTTTCTTCACTTTAGTCTATATAGGTTTTTGGATTAAATGAGTATTTTTTAAGCTCATCTATTCTTAACTTTTCTTGTATGTTTATAATTAACTGAGATCCTAATTATAAACTGACATTTAGGATAATTCACATATATATGCTGGTGGGTAGAAGAGAATCTCGATGGTATTGGTGCATTCATATTTCTTAAAATCAAATTATTAAAAAAAGCCATAGACATGACTTCATTTTAAAAATATTTGCACAGTGCTCAATTCTTTGTGTGTGAGATCTGATCATAAAGATTGAGAAGTATTCTTACTGAAATGGCTGTATAGTTATTGCTAATGGAAACAACTGCTTTAATTTGTAAAGGGAGCAGAGTTTTCAGAACAAAAAGTGTAGAATTATACATCATATTCCAGACCTTGCTTTTGGTGAGAAAATGATTTCTGCTGCAATATGGTGACTTTCAACACCTGATTCTTGTTTCTGAATCTTGATTTTTAATTACAAACTGGAAACTTCTCTTTGAACACAAGCCCATTATTTTTTAAGACAAAAATCGAAGTTCCAAAGTTGAGTCCTTACATTTTAATGTTTAATGTTAGTTTCCTACATTTTAATGTTTAATATAGTTTCTTCTTAGATGGAACACTCTGAAAGCCAAGTTAAAAATGTGTGAAATATTAGCACTGAAATGGTCTCTCAAAAGAAACAGCAAAATCTACATGGAGTGTGCTTTATGTAAATATGTAATTATCTTCCTCCCATTGAACTAGGTAATTGATTATTGATATTAGAAGTATGAGCTCTTCTTTCAAGAAGAAGTACTACATAATTTTTATATAGTAGTTTTATATTACGTATTTTATTGTGAGATATTTTATTTGTGGGGAGGAAAGGAATAGAAGAAAGACTCCCCTCTTCTAAGTTTCTTTTCCAATTGCACCACTTTGCTAAAAATAATTGCTAATAGGGGTTGCTTTCTGAGAATAGAATTACATTTGTGAAAAACTTGGACTAGGGTTTGCTAATTTTGGTGAGGAAGGACTTGTATTATAATTTTACATATGTATTAGTTTGAATTACTGTCTTTTCTGTCTTCTCACTGCTTTGTGGCCAGAGACAAGTTCTGTGACCCTATTACAGTAACTTATTCCAGAGTGGACTGTGCTCATAGAACAGACAGCATCGTTGCTAACTTTAGAGTTGATTTTGTTATAGGAGATTACACCATTCACTTTGCCATTTATCTATGTGATCCTGTTTCTTCTCCATGGGAATCAGTTTCTCCTCTTATTAGATATAACATCTGTGAAAATGAAATTGCTTTTATTTTCTTCTACCTGAAGATATATTTAGTGTAACTTCTTTTGTGGAAGCTCCAACTGACATTTTTTCTGAGGCTCTGCCCTCTGCTTCGCAGGGACCTGTGGTGCGGTGGCCTACAGGCACTTTCTCGGATCACTTAGTAATTTTCCTGCCTTCAGACTGATGGGGTGACTTACTGGTGACAGCTTCCTGTCGAACAGCAGCTAAGGCCACATATCAGAGTTGTCTCTATCATCTGGGCACTATTTAGCAATGA
Organism: Hystrix cristata; assembly: GCA_004026905.1. Taxonomy (NCBI): domain Eukaryota; kingdom Metazoa; phylum Chordata; class Mammalia; order Rodentia; family Hystricidae; genus Hystrix; species Hystrix cristata. Next base: position 33,049 of record PVJO010015942.1, on the reverse strand, counting down.
ATCCTGTTTGTCTGAATATTGGCAATTTGGAGTTGAGAAATCTTGGGCTTCCAGTGACCTTCACTTCTCCTTCCCAAATTAGCCTTCCCTAGCCAACTTATCACCAGGTTTTTTATTATAAAGTAACCTACTTTGGTTGCTATCAAAATGTCTAGACTTCTGTACCTTTATTTTTATAATTAAATTTGTAACTTTAAAATCATAGACAGGGCAGCTATTCTTTGAAGGCCATATTGTTTTTATACTTCTTTATGCTTTATTTAATACTGAAGTCAAGTTTGAGATTTTTTTCTGTTTATTTTAACTAATAGAATTTTGTTGTTAAATTCCCTTTTATTGTTTTAAATATACCATCACTTCATTTGTGCTGCACATGTCCTCTGGCCATGACAACTGTCAGTTTATCTGACATAAAAGGGCATCTGTACACATGCAGTCACCTGCAGTCGACGCTCCAGAAATTGTTCATGATTGCTTCCTGAGAGGAATGTTGAGATAGCTCTGCAAGGGGGAAGTGGGATGTTGAAGCAGTAGGGCCTTATTTACTGATAAAATTCGAATGCACTTTGAAATAAGCTGCTCACCTGGAATGTGTATCTTTAAATATGCTCGGCATTGAGTACAAAAATAGTCGCTTCTGAGGAGAATATCTCGGCCAAGGACACTTTATTCCATTCTTCAGATAAAATGCAGATTCTCCATCAAAAGCCAAGTGTATTATTTCAAAAGTTTGTATAAAACAGTACTTTAAAATAATTTTAGTTGATTGAATTCAAATTATTGAACAAATAGAATAAATAATACTCTGAGTTTGTAGTTTTGAAGAGATTTTTAAAATTGGACATATTTTCATTTGCCATAAGCCTCTCTCTCAGATTTTGTCTTAGATAAGCAGAAGAGCAGCAATACAGAGAGCTTGATGATACTGCTTTTCTTATGAAAATACCCACTTTAAAGTGACTCTTTGTTTACTTAGGGTTTCATCGTGGTACAATTTTTTTTTGACATTTGCTTATGGTTTATATGAAAATTGGCCTTTCTGTGCTTCTTTTCAAAGTCTGATCTTTTTCTTTACAGAATTTTTCTTCTATTTGTTGTAAAGCCCAATTTAAACAGAATATCCCCTTAAGTCATAAATACATAAGTTAACAATTGTTTTAGATAATGCAGCCACATATAATAACTTTGAATCTGCTCTCACCTTATCTTGTTTATTGACCAGTAACTTTCTCTATATCTTGCAACCTATTGCACAGGAAGTTTGTTTGTTTGTTTGTTTGCTTGTCTTGAGACAGGGTCTCACTAGGTAGTTCAGGCTGGCCGTGAACTCATTATGTAACCCAGGTTGGCTTCAAACGCTTAATGATCCTCCTGCCTCAGCCTCCCGAGCACTGGGATTACGGACGTGCACCACCATGCCCGGCTTGCACAGGAAGTTATTTTAATAAATTGTCTTATTTTATCATAGAACAAGGAATGGGACCGTATTGAAGTTTATTTAGGCCAAGCATTGCTCTTGCTATTTCCTAATTGTGCTTAGGGTTTCTAATGAGAGTGAGGGGATTTATGAGTAAAATTCAGAAGCAGAATTTCACATGACTCTTAATTCATTGTTCTTCATACATGAAAGATGCCCTTAAACTTTCAGCAATTCTCTGCCACTACTGGGAATCATCCAAAACAATTCAATCTCTCCTTCCACATGATATTTGTTATCAACAAATTCTCTTCTCTTCATATCACCAGTCCCTCCTCACTAGTCCCTTCTCTCATATTTGTTCATTCTCTCACCCTCAAAGCTGAGTCAACTTGATCTTTGATCAATCAATACTCAAAGTCTTTTAAAAATTATGTTCTACTATTAAGCCATATATGTTTCTCTTATTGTTGAATAACTATTATTATTGTCATTATTCATAGTCTTATTTTATCTGAATATAAATTTGATTTTTTCTTTTAAATGTGAAATTGTTGTCTTAAATCTGCCTAATTTACTAGTTGTTCCCAGTATTCCGATTAATTTATCTTACCATCCCAGCTTTGTGTCCTCAGGATTTAATAATACATATTACACCTTGACTAAGATAGAGGCACGTGTAAAGTCCCACCTACTTCATCTGTAAACTGCTTACTGGCTACCTTTGGTGGTTACTCAGCCTGTTATGAATTCCCTGGCAGTATGATTTTCCACTGCGTATCACATACCACTTTGTACACACATTAAAAACTGTAAGTAGTTCAAATGAAAAGCCATTGCAACAAATATTCAACTCTACTTCAACTTGTACTCCAAAGACTATGTAAGAAATTTGGAGACTTAGTCTCAGATGCCAAGTATAGTTTCCACATTAAAGCAAGTATAGTTTGAGTACATGTAAAATAAGAAAAAAAGTAAAAATTAATATCGAAGCATAGATATTTTGAAACATGAATTTATACATGTTTAGAAAGTTTTAATAGAAAATACTGGTGGTATAATCATTTAGAGAAAAGCTAGAGAGAAGAGAACTTTTGTTAATGTTTTGTTTGGTATTATAGCATTTATAAAGTTAGAAACAGTACTGAAAGTGTCTCCTTGATGGGAAACATAAACAGGTCTGTTTAGCTGAAGAATCTGGGCCAGGAGCTAATAATAAAGACAGTAGTGACTTATGATATTCTGTGATTCCAATGAGTTTTTATGGATACAAATGACAAGTGATGGAGAATGTTGAAGCATGTGCTGAAGAGCTTTGGTTTCAAGAAAAATATGTCTAAGCACAGTTTGACATGATTCAAATATAGTTAAAGAGCTCTCTTTCTGAAATATGTAGGGAGATCCATTGGCTGGGAAGGGATAAAATCAATGATAAAAAGCATAGTTATTGAAGAATTCCAAGTACTTGGCTGTGAAGATAATTGGGAAGAGAAGAAAATGTTGCAAAGGAATATTTTATGGAAGAATTTGATTAACAAAGAGTTAGGAATGAAGAGAGAGGAATCAGAGATGCCTACTGTTTTGTAATTCAGGACAATTCAGAGGATTTTGGTGTGATCAAGTCTTGTGATGAGTAGGTTTCAAATCCGTGATTCTTTCAGTTTAAACAGCACTTACTTAGACTTAATATGTTTAATTTGAGGTGATGTTTGGCCAAGAGAATATACCTCATTAACAAGAATGAAGGAGTGGAAGTAAAAGAAAAGCCAGAGATACTTCTGAGGTGCTTAGTTTGTGCTTGAACAAAAATAAGTGTTCGCATCCCTGTAAAACCTTGTTTACTCATATCCTTGATCCTCTAGCTGGTTTATCTTGCTTTATGCTTTAGAGTTGGTCACTTTAAACTCAAGCCATTTACATTTAAATTGATTAAACATTAATTGGTAAAAATATTAATTTAAAGATATTACTTCTTAATGTTTTACAAGGTGATTGTTGCAAACCATATTCCATAGTTCCCCAACTTCTTTTAAAGAAAGTGCTCAGTTTAATAGACTCTTTCCTAGACTATACAAAAGTGAATATGTAATTATATATATTTATGAATATAAGCAGTTATGTTGTATTGGGATATGTTTTAAAAATGTAAAGCCATGTATTTCTACCAAAAATGGCTCTATCAATTCTCATCTTTGTTTTTGGCTATACGGCATTGGCTTAACTTATCAAAATCATCTTCTAAGTTATTAAGTCATTATTTAATGAATAGCTCCTATGCACATGAAATTACGGTAAAATACAAAGATGAAAAAAGAGACAGCACTATTATTTTGAAAAATAGTTTGAACTATTCTGGATTCTTCTGCCATGTTATCCCTTTCTGACTGTATTTGCCTAGGGCAAATTTTATAAGGAGCTGGCTCGTGAAGGGTGGGTGATGGTGATTATAACTATTTTATGTTTTTACCTTGTGGCTTGGCAACTGCCATTCTTCTTGAGGCACTGAGATTTTTCTTTGAGTGATCTATGGAGTAATGTATACAATTACTGTTTTATGGATTCTAATAACTTGCTGCATGTGGACTGGAGTGATTCAGCACAAGTAGACTTGTTGAAGTTGTAGTTTCAGCACACTTTCTACTTAGACCACGGAGAGCTGAGAAACTCCAGTTGAAGGTGGAATAGTTTGGAGAACATCTAAGACTACTGGAAAAACAATTCATAGCAATAGTGTTCAGATATGAGGTTGGAAATTTGTCAATTTTTGTACATACCATAGTTGAAAATGAGACTCAAGGCAAGATATGAATACTTGTCAAAAGGATCACTTTTTTCCCCTTTCTTTTTTTTTTTAACTTTTTATTTTTTCCAAGAACATGTATTGGTACATGGTATACATAATGATCATAATCAACATGGTTTTTTTTGTACCTGTACATGATGTATCTTGGTTCCCCCCTTCCCCTCCCCTCCCTTTCATTCACCCACCTCTCTCTATTTGCAACAAGTTTATTTACATTTTTCCATTTTTTCCCTTTCATCTTACTTTTCTTTTAACCTTCCTTCTTTATCCCCCTTTTCCCTATCTAGTTCTCCTCTTTTTTGAATACTATCTTTTTTTTTTACATACTATCTATTATACTCCTTTGTCCTTAATTACACTTATGGTTTCTCATATCAGAGAAACAATTCGATGTATACTGATAAGTGTCTGAATTTAAAGGCCCTATCCAAAAATGGGCATCTGAAATGAATAAACATTTCTCAGATGAAGAAATAAAAATAGCAAATAAATATATGAAAAAATGTTCAACATCATTGGTCATTTGAGAGATGCAGATCAAAATAACACTAAGATAACCATCTCACTCCAGAAAGAATAGCTATTATCAAGAAAAAAACCAATAACAAGTGCTGGCGGGGCTGTGGGGAAAAAGGAACCATCCTCCACTGTTGGTGGGAATGTAGGCTGGTCCAACCACTGTGGAAATCAGTGTGGAGAGTCCTCAGAAAACTACAACTAGAGGTTCCATTTGACCCGGCTATTCCTCTGCTTGGTATCTTCCCAGAAGAATTAAAATCATCATACCACACTGATATATGCACAACCATGTTCATAGCAGCACAAGTTTAATAGCTAAGTCTTGGAAGCAACCTAAATGCCCAACAACTGATGAATGGCTAAAGAAGATGTTGTTTTTCTACACAATGGAGTACTACACCGCCATACAGAAGGATAAACTAGAGTCATTTGTATGTAAATGGATGTTTCTTGAGAACATACTTAAGGATCACTTTTTTATCCATCCAGAGTTATCATTACCTTCAAAAGTTATATAGACATATTTACTCCTTTTTTATACTTACTCTTTATGAACATCTTTATTCTTTATGAAAATCTACATTTTAAATCTTAACCTACATGAAAAATTAGAATTTTAATTTTTTCAGTCTCACAGGAAGATTTGCTTTCTTAAACTGGCAGCATTATTGTACCAAATATAGCATTAATGTATTTATGAAGAGAATTTATTGATTTAAGCAGAAACTTGGGACCAGAAATCTCCATGTATCAATTTTAGGATTGTCTATTTTACTCATTTCATAGGGAACACATCACAGACTTAAGGTAATGTAAATCATTAGGTGCCAGTTTTCTAAATAATTCAGATAAAAGTCTTACTTGGCAATTAAAAAACAAAATTTTGGGGAACAGGAATTTTTTGGTTACCAAGTAACGCATTTGCTTTCTAATGAAGAAATTCATTGATTAACATATGTGTCTGTTATCAGTCATACATTTTTTCTGAGCAACAGGAACATATAAATTCAATAATAATCATCACAATAATAATAGCAATTAACTACTACTATGATCAGCACTGGTCTCATAATCTGTTGAAAGAGACAGAAATATAGAAGTAGTAATAGACTCATACCAAAACACATGTAATCACTTAAAAATTTACAGAAGGTCATGGGAAATGCTGTATATATGTCTCAGTTTTATTGTAAAATAAGAATAATGTTCACTTTCCTATCATCTACCTCAGAGGAATGTGTCATGGGACAAGAGGATGGTACACGTAACCACCTTTCAGTTGCTTTTCATTTAGACTGCCACCAAAGAAATGGATTTTTCTTGGCTGATGAGTACTGAGCAAGTGTAAGAAATAAATTAATGAGGTGTGAATATTTGGCCCTCAAATCTAGTGACATAAAATAAAAATGAATTCATAGTTAAGATAAGCATCCATGCATCTACATAGATTTTAGAAAACTTTCTTGTGTTACAAATGAGAAATCTAAAGTTCAGAAAAATAAAATAACATGACATATCCAAGTCCATACAATTCATTAGTAGCAAAGCCCAGGCCAGTTTAGCTTTGTGTTACTTTGTTCAACCAAGCATTTTTTGGTTTGTTTTTCAACTCGTATGACTCACCCTCACGTAATGTATTTGCCTCATGTAAGGTCCTCATCATCTTGCACAGCTACCTTCTCCTCAACTTTGCTGCAGTCGTCTAACTGCTCCCAGAAGACTTCTTGCTGTCACTGAAGACCCATCCTCAGAGTTAATACCTTCTTCTCAGTGTCAACTTTTGCCCCAGATTTAGATGATGCCAACATTCACATGTGTGACCCATCCCTGTGAGACCTGTCCTTACTTTTCACTGACCTCGAGTCTGTGTCCTTTGCCTTCACTGCATCAGCTCACTCACCCTGACCACCATCTGGCACCTTGACATTGCCAAGAACTGCTCTACCTCTGATTTCCCAAACACCTGACAGCCTCTGAAAAATACAAACCTATTGTCTTATTCAACTTTTTTCCTTCTCAACTCACCAGCTCCTGGAAAGCCTGGTTCAAGCCATTTTCTTACCTGATCTGATTCTGCTTCTGCACCTGAGCAAATCTACCTCTGTACCTGTGCTTGTTACCATCTTGTAATAAAGCTCCTTTCTCAGAGAAAGTAAACTTCCGATTTAGAGCGTCTACTCCACATGAAACTCCAGTTGGGGAGATTGTCATTTCCCCCGACCCTATCTCAAATTCTTTGTGTAGAAAAGTAAAGTAAGACCAGAAAGCAGCACCTTGTAAAGATGAAATTAGAAAGAATTCCTTCTTCAGGAAGACTATGGTCAACAGTAAGAGATCTCATTGCTCTGATATCTTTGGGGTGTCTGTTGTCTAAGTAACTAGGGATGGTGTAGAAGATAAGGGCGGGAAAGTTAGGAAAGGGTGGCTACGCTTGAATTCCAGAGGTCTGAAATAGGATTGGCCCAAAGGATTTAGGGAGTTAGGCATGGTTAGAGAGCCATTAGGGTTAAATGTACAGAAAATGGTCTCCTAAGTTTATTGTGCATATGAGATGTGACAGTGTTCTATATAGTGACAGATAAAAATAATGCATCAGTATTGTCTCAGGGTATTATGACTTTAACTAAGAAAATATCTTCAGCTCAGGTGAGCCTGCATAAGGAAGACACAGGGAAGTTCTGGGGTAGGATATGAAAACAGAGGGGGCGAGGTACATCTTGGTGATATGCTAACATTGAGCAGCACAGATCTGACTTCTCATTCTCTTCCTTCATAACAGTTGCACCAACAGCTTGTGGTCCTAAGTATAAGTCTTTTGATTGGACAGAATATTCCATAGCCATTGTTGGATAATCTGTTTTCTGTGGTGTTCTGATGCATTTTATAATTTTAGGGTCATGTTAAGAGTGGAATCTCACTATATTGCCCAGACTGGCCTTGAGCCCATGAGCTCAAATGATCCACAAGTCTCTGTGTCTGGCTACGTTTTATGATTTGTCTGTTATAGAGAGAATAAAATAAAAGACCAATAAACAAATTGCTGCTATTATGTTCAAAAGGAGAAACTGTTTACAATGGACATTCAAAGGTGATATTGAAGTACTAGAGAACATTTACAATAGACAAATAATATTCCCTTTCCTGGATAATGAGTATGCTATCTGTTATTTTCACTATTTTTAGAGTCAGCAAATTTTACTCTATTGGTAAAGAAGAAGTCATGTCTATGTCTGTCTTAATTAAATAACTGTTGGTGAGCCAGTACTCTGGGTGAGTCATCAAGGAGCAAAGATATATGAACTATAGTCCTTCCATTAAGAAATTCATCAGGGATTGGGATTTAGCTCAGTGGTAGAGCACTTGCCTACTAAATACAAGACCTGAAGTTCTATCCCAAGCACCTCTTCCCTCGAAAAGAAATTCAGCATATAATGATTATCATTTGTTTACTAAGCGCAACCATGGGAATAGATATGAGGTAGAAAGGTAACAGAGGGAAGTGTAACTAGCTCTCTCTGGGCCAGTGAAAAAGGCAGGGAACATTCATGGAGGTTTTACAATAGGGCAACATCCTCAGCCTACTCCATTGGAGCATTATGAGGAAGAAACAAAGGAGTGAATACGAGTAGAAGTACCGACATGGAAAACAATGTGTAGCTGAGGAACTTTAAGCACTGCTAATCCTGGAACACACATTCTAGGAATAGGAATGGACAAGGATCAAGCAGAAAAGGTAGGAAGTCTGTAGCCCCTGAAGGGACACACTTAGAATACCAGGGAGTTAGGACTCTATTTTATAAGCATGGTGGCCAGTGAAGGATTTTAAGCAAGGAAGAACTATGAACGTATTTTTATGTTGGAAAACATTGGTTCCCTGAAGGTTTTAGAGAGGAAAGATTAAAAGAAGGAATCAGATGGGAAGACAAGGGACAAGTTAGGAGGCCTTTTTGGTTTGGAGAGGTGCTGGAAGAAAAGCTAATTTAATTAGTCAATTTAGTGGAGGGATGATGAGGGCTTTACTAAAGGAAGTATGCACTGAAGGGGAAAGGACCGAATGGATTTGATGGCCAGTAGTAGGTAGATTTGGCTTTGGTAGCTGATTTGTTCTGTGGATCAAAGAGAAAGAGAAGTGTAGAATAACTTTCAAGATTCCATTTTGTAGCACCAAATAAGAAAGAAAAGAAGAAGCACAGATTGGGAAAAAATTAAGTTTTAAACTGGTTGAATTTGGGGTGTCCATGGGAAGACAAAGTTGAGAGATTGAGTAGAAATAACCAGGAAGGGAGGTACTTTCAAGATTTGTCAGCAAATAGGTGAAATTAAAGCTCCAAAAGTTAATGAAATTGCCAAGAGGGAGGAGATAGAATGAAAAGAGAAGAGTCAAGGGAGGAGCTTCAGAGAAAATGAAAATGAATAAGAGGTTTCAGAAAATGGAGGGACCAAGAACATTAGAAAAGAGGAAGGAGGAAAGAGGAAGAATCAGGAATGAGCCCAGATGTCATGGGAGCGAAGGGAAGAGAGAATTTCAGGAAGAGAACAGGGACAAATAGAGCTGGCAGGAAAGGGGGAGGGGAGCTTGGAAGCAGTGCCCTGTAGGGGTGGTGTCTTAGTTTGCTGGTGCGACTATGAACAACAGAAAATTAGTTCTCAGATTTGTAAAGCCTGCGAGGTCCAAGATGAAGGCACTAGCTGCTCTCTGCTTCCAAGAGGGAATCTTAGTGCTGCATCTTTTAGAAGTGATGAATTGTGTATCCTCATGTGGAAGAAGTGATGGAAGAGGAAAAAGGCCTAAGCTAGTTCTCTCCAGTCCTTTTATGCGGCAGTTTCGTAAGGGCCTACCTCTTAATACCACCACAGTGGGATTAAACGTTAGTACATGAATGTTGAAAGACACTCAGACTGCAGAAAGTAGCCTCCACTTCCTCCTGCCATCTGCCCTTTCAATGATATCTTCAGTGTTAAATCTGTTGAAAGGGAAGGAGAGAATGGGGGACTGTTAATATATGGTGTTGTCCCAAGAGACAGAAGGGAAGGTGAGAGACAGGACATAGCTAGGGAAGGGTGAAAACAATCCTTTAGCGTGGGAAAGTCTTCTGTAGTTTTAAAGGGTGATGGGAAAGTGAGTAGAAAAGGAAAGTTGACTAATCAAGGCTGTAGAGGAGACAAGAAGCAACTGTGGAAGGGCCAGCTTGGAACAGAAACCTTTCCTATGGGTGATGATGCAGTTAAGTGTGGAGAAGAGGAATGAAGAAAATTTGAAAATAACATGAGGTAATCTTTGCTTTCTCAGTTATTCAGTTAGGGAAAGAAAGAAAGAAAAGAAGATGGGCAAATGCAAATAGAGAAGATTTGGGCAGGGTTCCACAGAGGTTGTGAACCACGTGCTTTGAGTAGTGTCAGTTCAAACTGTTTTGATATTCTTTCCAGTAGTGTACAGACGTGGGACACAGGAAGGGAGTCTCAGCTCTCATAGCAGTTCATTAACTTGTCTACCTGCTGGCCCAGTGCCCAACATACCAACCAGAATCTTTCTGCATTTGCTTACACAGGCTACCGGGCAGTCACCAGAAATCATAGCCTAGAATTATCCTTTATTCAACTCCCGCCAAAAGAGCAAGTGAGGAAATTGATGTTTGGTATTTCTTTATATCATCTAAGAGGTCATTATCTCCCTCTAAGCACACAATCAGGTTTCCAGAATATTCTATACCTGACTTTGTTGACTTTTCCTAAAGAATTACCTTTTCTAAATTGCATTCTAGCTAGGTGTGGTGGTGCAGGCCTGTGATCCCAGAACTCGGAAGGTTGAAACAAGAGGATCTCCGAGAGTTTGAGGCCAGCCTGGGCTGCATAGTGAGTCCAAGGCCAGCCCGAATTACAAAAAACAAACAAACAAATAAAATTGGATTCTACTATTTCCCCTTTTCATTCCTTAAAGGTCAGAGAAAGGATTGGAAATGTAAATAGTGCTTTATAATTTTTATGGTTTTTTTGGTTGAAGATGTTGCTTAATATGTTGTTCAGTATCCCTTGTATGAAGTCCATTGTAAAATTTCACAAAGCTCTTTGTTTCTCTTGAGGACCTGACAGGTTTCAACTTTATTGGTAATGGGATGTTTTCTATTTTTCTCTTAGCTACCAGGAAGCTTGCAACTAAGTTTAATGCTCAGTCTCAGAAAATGTTCTAGCTTACATGTATAAATATTAGGGTCTACCACTTTACTGCAAAGGTGTTACGCCATGGTCTTTTCATAATTGTAAGGTGTCTCAACTGTATTCTGGGAGGAGGAAGACTATATATATATATATATATATATATATATATATATAGATATATACTATGTATATTTTAATTATATATTATATATATTTTAATTATATATATATAAATTGAGGTGACCCCTGCTCCTGTAGGTACAGATCCCTAAGGGCATCCCTATATATTATGGAGCAAATGGTAATGAGAAGCTGAGAATTTTTTTTTTTTAATCTGTGGAAGCAGGGGATACTTCAGACCCATAATTAATACGCTAAAGCTGGAGGAAACTTTTCTCCGTATCTAGTGTGTGCAGAAGGATCCTTGAGTGTTGGTCATGTAACAGAGAATCATGCTCCTTCAGGTAGTTGAAAATCCTTCCCACAGCCCAAACTCTCTGTGGTCTCCTCTCGAGTGCCTTCCGAGCCAGTCCTGTGGCTGCACTGGGATATTGCCTCATTTTGGCATGGTACTGGGGTGCCTGAAGCAGCCTCTTTTCCCCTTGCAGCACTGAGCAGGGCTGCTTGCTCCCATGAATTTATAATAGCTTCCTTTCCAAATCTGCTTCTCATCCTTCAGGGAAAATAAATCTGTAAAGTGGCTGTTCAGTGACAAATGGAGAGGGAGCTTGCCTCTTACTCACTTGCGAACTTTCCCAGGTCCTCTCAGGTGCTTGTGGACCGGAGTTGCTTGTCATTGTGCAGCTGGTTTGCTGAGCATTCTGGCAGGCTCAGCACCCAGGATGCTGCCTTCCCCGTCGTTCTCCCTGGAACCATGGGCAGCATGACTTCACCTGCGGAGCTGAGCGTTGTATGGGATGGAACACTGAGAAGATCCCCCAGGCCTCTTTATCCTGTTAACAGATTGTCATTAAATCACAGAGAGCAGAGGGAGGTGCTGTGCATTGATGTGTACAAGGGCTAAATCATCCTTTTGGGGGGCTAGAAGTGCCAGATATGAAGCTATAAAGAAACAAATTTCATTTTTCTTCTATGTTGGTACATCCTTAAGGAAAGTGCAGTGTGTAAGAGGCTTGATTTTAAAAGTAAAATCTTATTTGAAAAGAAATTGCTTCTTAAAAAAATATTGAGGGAGTGATTAGTTTTTGAAGCACTCATGTTCTCCCTTTCAGTGGGTTATTTTTAGGCTCTCCAGGTGCAGAGCAACACCAGCAGAGTCTTCTCAAACTTCAGCATGCATACGGATCACCTGGGGAACTAGTTAAATTGCAGACTCTGCTTTAGTAGGACTGGGCTGGGCCGGGTCTGCATTTCTACCAGACTCTGGGAAGTGTTGGTGCTGTTGTCACATGGATCACAACATAGAAGGAACCTCAGGAAGTCCCTTCGATAATGTGGTTTTTATGACAGTACATTGTATATGCTTTGTCACACATTTATGAATAATTTCCTTCAGAGTCATTTATATGTCTAAAAGCAATGTTCTCTATTCCTACAATAGACAGAAAATGGCTTTAAAATGGTCATCGTTAGAAAATTATGTGAAAGATATTAATCTAGTCATTTGTTACATTTGATGATTCTTAAAATACATATTAGCTAACCTGTATAATTGCTGAATGTAGCATTGTGATTAATCAAATTTCTGAATATATGAATTCCTTCCCACTAGAATACCCTTCCCCAATAGAATATCTTTTTCAGTCAAATGTCAACTGCTAGAGGGTGAAATCTTAGCTTTGTTTTGTTCAATGATATCTTCTCCTCAATTAGAGCCGTGCTTTATGCATGGTATGCACTCAGTACATATTTTTTCAATTGGATTAACAAGAGAGGGCTTTTGTTTCCTGTGCCATTTTCTGCTTTACTAAGGGGTTTAATGATTTAAGAACTTGCAGGTCTCCCATCAATTCTCATTGCCTAGCACTATAAATGTAAATGAATGGGGGAGAGTGGACTAATTACTCATTTTCTAAGAAACAGCAACCTTGAAAGTGCATTGGTATTTTACAATAATTTTTTACAAATTATTTTTCTTTACAAAAGAAAAAAGTCCAATTAATTTCCTGGGTGGACTACTTAATATCACTGTTTACCTTCAAATTTTCTAATGATTAAAGAATATTTTACATTGACTGTCAGTTAAAATCCTCAGATGTTACATTTGACTTGTTTTCCTCCTTTGTGTGAATGCTGTACGTGGTACTGTCTCCTCCGTTTGGGTTGGTGCCCATGCGCAGGGGCTGGTCTACTGTGTAAAAGTACTAGGTTCTTCTATCCTCCTCCAGCACCCAGCCTTCTGACTCTGGGCAAGTCAGTGAACTGCTTTAATTCTTTATCTAATTTATAAAGACCTGTCATGCCTTTCTTCCAGGTTTCCTATGAGGACCAGATGAGCAACTTGAAAGTATTTTCAAAGCTGTACACTTTTATATGAACACAGTTGCATTCTACTCCATCATAGTTTATATTATCATTTTTCATTTTCATTATTAATAATTGCTTCCTGGCCTCTGCATTTCCCAGAAAGTTATGAGCAACTAGTACTTTTCAGCATTTATTTAAAATGATAGACTGTGTTGAAGGGGACATGTTTGTAAATCTCTGATTTGAGGAGGAAACTTTGAGGTCTGGTGACTTTCTTGAGATTGCATGCAGCTAGTTACTTTAAGATGCAAGTCTTTTGTTGTAACTGACTTTTGCTGTCCACATTCCCCGCAGCCTCTCCAGATCATTTACCTTTAACTCTTCACGTGTTCTGCCTACTGTGGGTTTCTTCCCCCTTTGGTCTTTGTAGATGGGCTTGAAGGGCAAGCCTCAGCTTCATATCAGTCAGGTCCTGATTATTTTATCAATTTATATTATAAGTATAGTTCCTACTAGACATTAGGCAGTATACCAGGCACTAGGTATCAAGAAATGTATCTAGGTGTGCAGATATCAGTAACGTTTGGTAACAGGCAAATATCTGTGATAAATTATGCATATAACATAATAAAATAATGTTATCTATATTTCCAGAATTTATGGATGCCCTATAGTTTCTGCCATTGCTTGTAGTCCAGAAGGAGAGATGAGGAGAGAGGAAGAGAGGGAGGGAAGAAGAGAAAGAGAGAGAGAGATGAGAGAGAGAGAGAGAGGGAGAGAGAAGTGCTTATTGCCACATCAGCATGAGAAGAGAGGGTACACCAAGAAGTAGGTTAATACTAGTACCTCCCTGGGAACATCAGAGAAGTCTCTCAGAACAAGTAACAGCAGAATTGGGTCTTAAATGGTAGCTAATCTTGCAAATGCAGAGCTAGATGGAAACTGGAAATGAAATTGCTCATGAGTGAAATCATGAATGAGTATGGGCTTGGAGTAGAGAGCAATGGGACATACAGAAGATGAGGAATTGTTTAAATTTTTTGGAGTAAAAGGTACCAAGAGGGGGCTTATGGAAGTATTGGTTGGAAAAGTAGACCCACATGTCAGAGGGATAATAATGTCAGAGTTTGAGCTGGCCTTCCATTTGCTATGTTAGTCAAAACAGAGAAGACCTTTTGCAAATTCCTACCAAAGACTGATAAATAGGGACTTATTTTTAACTTTCCCTGCCCACTCATTTTTTAGGTTCCTTTATTCTTCCTTGTGCTAGAAAATGACATCTTTGCAAAGAAGCCACCTTCTTTGTTTGTCTGGCAAAATGTCATTAATCATATTGTCCATTTACATTTCCAGAGTAACACAAACACAGTATATGATCGTAAGGAGGATGCAGGCGAATGTGGTGCAGCATTTCACAGCTCGAGCTTGCAGCCTCTGTAGACATGTGGCCCGCCTCTCAGCGAAGCAAAAGGCATATCACAAGCTGGTTTCTCAGCTGTGAAATGCCACTACTTAGGTCACATGCCTCAGTTAAAAAAACTGCCAGGAGCAACGCCTTCTTCTTGGCGGAGAGGCGTGCCACCTGTCACCCAAAGCTGCTGTCCCCCCTGGCAACATGCACAGATAACTGCTTCACTGCGTGTGGGGAGGTTGTGTTTTCCGCCTTTTGTAGCGAATTTTTCCATGGTATATATCGAGGGTAGAATTCAGTCTGATGCTCATTGACTTGGGGCCTATTTCCCATACTTATGTGAACCAAAGATGAATCCAGAAGAATAGTTGTAAATTTAGGGATGGCACTTAGGTGAAAATGTGAATTATATTTTGTGTCAAAGTTGGCATACGACAGGCATATTTCTATCTGACACCTAGCCATGATGCTACGCTTGGTGCTTTGACACTGTGTGTCCCCCCTTTAATACTGTTCATAGATTCTTGGAAATAAGCCTTAAAGAGCACACATTCTGAGGCCATTTGAGACCACATCTCATCAAATTTTATGTTATACAAAGCAAGAAACATAATTCATATTTTATAAGCAGGTAAAACACCCTATACAGAATGGACCTTAATTTTGATTACCCCCATATCTTTGTGGTATTAAGCACAAAATGCTTGATTAATATTCATCAAAGAATAACTAAATAATGGATTTGTTAAAAAGTAATTTAATGTGCATTGTGCTCACCAGTATATTGAGATCTTTTAGCTTACAATTTCCCTAAAAAGAAAGAAAAACTAAGTATGCCCCTCCTTTACGAAGATATATATGTTATTACTGCTATAGCAGCAGTGTGGTATTTAAAAGTTTAAGAAGCATTTCCCTTGCGTTTTTGAGTGGTTGAAGAAAAAAAAATCTGTATTAAAATTTATACTTTCCAAAGATATTTCACCTGTAATTCTTGAATTTGCCTTCTGCTCTTGTTATGGGTTGAACTCTGTCTCCTCAGAGAAGGCATATTGGAGCCCTAATGCTCAGTACCTCAGAATCTGCCCTTGTTTGGAAAAAGGGCCTTTACAGAGGCCATTTAGTTAAAAGGAGGTCATTAGCATGGGCCCTAATCCAACATGACTGGTGTTCATATAAGAAGGGGGGAGATTTGTACACAGAAAGACACACACACAAGGAGAATAGCACATGAAGAGTGAAAGGCGAGATCTTGATGACACATCTGCCGCCAGGGAATGCCAGAGATGACCACCAGACCAATGGAGTTCAGGCAGAGATGTCAAGCGGGTCTTCCTCACAGTGCTTGGAGGGAGCCCATTCTGTTGACCTCCTGACTTCAGACTTTCAGCTTCCAGAGCTGTGAGACACCACATTTCTGTTCTTTTTGGCCACTCTGTTTGTGATACTTGGTTATAGCAGCCCTAGGAAACTAATACAGTTCTAAGGTTATTGCATTGTAAAACTTAGGCTTAGCTACTCCTTCGTATGCTGAAAAAGCAAAACTAGAATGTATGGTGCAGCTGATGCTCATCTGATGGTGGACTGTTGATCACATAACCTTTACCCCTCCCCACCATGTGACCTACCACCTTCAACTCATAAATGGTGATGTAATTTAGATGTCTGGTATTGAGAAGGTTAATTTTAGGTCTCGACTTGGCTAAGGGATAACCAGATTGCTTGTTAAACATTATTTCTAGGTATGCTTGTGAGGATGTTTTCCAGAAGAGTTTGGTACTTCGTCAGTGGATTGAGTAAGAAAAACTCAACCTCAGCCAACGTGGGCAGGAACTGTACAATCATCTGAGGGCCTGGATATTATTTTTTTATTTATTTATTTTTTTTACCAAGAACATGTATTGGTACATTGTATACATAATGTTCACATTCATCATGGTTATTTTATATCTGTACATGATGTATCTTGGTTTTCCCCTTTTCCCCACCACTCCCTTCTGTTCCCTCGTCCCTATTTACAGCAGTTTTATTTATATCTTCCCATTTTTTTCCTTTCCTGTTTCTTTCCTTTTCCCTGCTTTCTTTTCCTCCTTCCCCCTTTATAGTTCTCCTCTCTTTTCAATATTATATTCATTGTATATAATATCTATTACATTTCTCTGACCTTATTTACCCTTATGGTTATTGATGTCAGAGAAACAATTCAATGTGTACTCATGAGTGTTTGATTTATTTTGCTTAAGGGTATGTTCTCAAGGTACATCCATTTACCTACAAATGTCTCTAGATAAAAGAAAAATGCAGAGGAAAGGTGAATTTGTTTCTCTTTCTTTCTAGAGCTGGGCCTCACTTGTCTTTCCTTTGGACATCAGACTCCACTTTCTCCAGTCTTCCGTCTCTGGGGCTTGCACCAGCAGCTGCTCAGATTCTCAGGGCTTTGTTCCCAGACCAAGAAGCCCACCCTCAGGTTCCCTCGCCCGGAGGCTTTTGGACTTGGACTGAATCACACGACTGACACTTCACTCTCTGATATGTACATATTACTTCATTTTATTCTTCCAGTAACTCTATGAGGTAGATGATAATCTTGTTTTAGAAAAATTAAAAACTATTGCATAAGTCCCACAGATAAAAAGTGGCAGACACAGGGTTCAAACTCAGCCAATCTCATTTCAAAGCTCAACTTTCTGATCACTGTATCATTTCCTGTAAAGTAGGCATCCAGATACTTAACAGGCTTATGATTATTTCGGCTAGATATTGTCATCATTTTTAATGCCTATTTAAACCGGTAAGAAAATGTAAATAATCAATGCAAAGATAGCATTGATGTAAGACACTGCTTAAAAAAATCAGATCCCAGAGCTATATGATATCCAGTATATTTGTTGTTGTCAACCTGGCGAACCACACAGACCAACCCATTACCACTTCAAAAAGGATACACTAAATGCATGCCTGGTCTTCCTTTTCAATTCTCTTCATGTTCTGAAATATGTGTTTTCTAGAAAAGACATTTTCACTCTAAAGCTCATTCCTGTTTGACTGCCTAGAAAGAGATAGAGGGAGGCATTGTCAAAGGGGAGAGATATCTACACATTGGTTTGTTTTCAAGCACATTTGATCCTTTAAAAAAAAACTTTCAAGTATAGTAACTCCTAAAAATGATGACTAAACATTCTTTTTTTTTCCTGTACCAAGAAAATTGTGTAATTTAAAAAAATTGAACGTATCTATAGTTCTAAAAACAAGGAATATTTTTCAGTGAGGGTGGGGGAAAAAAAACCTTTATACTGTCCCTGCGAATTTCTAGGACTTTAATACTGGAACGTTTTCTACATTTTGTAATTGACAATGCTCTCAAGTGACACATTATCAAAAGCAGAATGTACACATTGCCGACTGATTTTCCGTGGGGTGTTCGTGTGTAAGCCAGCCTGTCCTAATTGGTCCTCAGTGTAATAGGCACATGGCTGTGAGGTTCTTTGTTCATTGTAGGAGGAATGGAGGTGTTAGGTTCATTTGATTGAGCAAATTAAGCCCAAAGACCTGAGAACTTCTAATTCTATGAGTAGGGATAGTAGTCTATATGGCTTTATAACAGAACAGTGCTAACCATCCCTTCCTGGAAGACCTCTGCCAGTGACTTCTGCTTACCAATGTAGCTATTGGCCTTTTAAATTTTGGTTCCTCCATTTGGTACAGTTCAAGCAGACACAGTTCAAGCAGTTCAAGCAGACACAAAATGAATAGATGTGAAGGAGGGGGGACGAGTGACTAAAGGGAGGCTTCTTGAGCCAGACAGAGCTGGATTTTAATGCTGCCTTTGTCATGGTTGAGTTGTGTGACTTTGGGTAGTCATTTAACCTTTCCACACTTGTTCCTTAAATCTGTAAGTTAGGAATTGTAATTGCTTCTTGATGACAAGTGAGATAACAGCTGGCATCTAATAAGAACTCAATAAAATACACAGATAAACATACATAGGTTAAAAAGGTGGTGGCATGGTATGGCATATTCTATTTTGGTCTGTTTTTATTAAAAGTGGCTTTCCTTCCCTCTGTAAGTCTTCTACTAATCTCATTCTAGATCTTTTGTGGATAACCTCTGGAACTGGTACAGAAGATACTGGCAGAGGGAAAAGAGGAGATTCCATATGGAGAATAATTCCGTATGAAAGGATGCCTACAGAGCCTCCTGAAAGGCATTTAACTGCTCTCCTCCCATACCTGTTTCTCACTAAGGAATCTTTTGGGTGTTGAATATACTCCCGTTAAAGATTAGTGCCTTTGGAAAGTGTAGCATTTAAAGGTATTATTGATTCCGTCAGGGTTATCAGATAAGCATTTAGGGTGGGCGTGGCAGAGGAGCTGCAGGGGAGAGGACATCAAAGGTTATTTGTATTTTATAATTTTTATTTGGTTTTAGCTGTGAACATGTACAGCATTTCCTGAAGGTCTGTGATGATCATCTTTAATCATCCTCACTATCATTTCCTAAGCACCCTTATATAAACGGTCTCTACTCTGTACAGGGTTGCCAACCTCAGTGACTGCATAATGTGCTAATGTGGGGTGGGTTGATGTCGTGTCAATGAGATCATGAAGCTGAAAGCAGACATCTGGAGTCCTGCTTATAACTATCTTGAGGGCAGGGTATATCTTATTTTACTGGTGATTCTTGTAGCATCTATCACAACTCCTTGCACATAGACTGCAAATGTCAGCTAAAATGAATTCACCATCATAAAATAGTAATTGTTTCTCAGAGTTGTGAGGTTGTAAGAAAAAGGCATTCCTTGTCTTCGGAAAGGAGTTAGAGATTTGAGGGTGATTTCAGTACCTAAACTTCCCTTAACATTTATTTATTGCATTTCCCTTCCTTTGTTTTTTCTTTTTTTTTTTTTTTCCTCCCCTGGGCTGTAAATTCAGCCTCTCTGGTTTCTATTTTAGGTTTATATGTTTTTGCTAAAGTTCTCACTTCTAGTTAGACATTAGAATCATCTAGGGAGCTTTACAACCGATAGATTTTTCCATCTATGGGGGTTCTAATGGAGTCTGGAGAGCAGACTGAGGGGTCCACAGTCCTTTCTGTGGAAAGAAGGTGCTGGGAGCAGGAAGAAAGGGAAGAGAGAGTTGTTCTGGTGCTGCAGTTGTAAAGGGTGAGACTGCACTGTGTTATCTACTGTCACCCATACTGCCCATCCCGTACTTTGGCATCCTGGCCAGCCTCGAGTAGAGGATGCCCCTTGTTTGGCACTGGTGTTGGCCGTTTCCTCTGGCTGGAATCCACTCCCCTCAGATCTTTCGTGACTGACTGCTTCTTTCCTTAGTTAAGATGTCTTTCCTCAGGATGTTCTTTTCTATCAGAGTATCTACCTTCTCCCCTTACTTCCTACCCTATTACATTTTTATTTGCTTGATGCCATTTACTTCTCTCAAAATTATCTCATTTATGCAATTCTTCCATATTTGTTGTTTGTGTCACCTATCAACTGAGTACTAGAAAGGTACCTGGCACCCAAAAAGCTTGCAATAGATATTGAATGGATAAACACAAGGTTTTACATTTACAACAGGAATTCCAAATGTGTTTCAGCCAGGAAGAAGAAAGAAATCACGTCATTTGTAGGTAAATGGATGGAACTGGACGATATCATGTTAGGCAAAATAAGAAAGACACAGAAAAACAAATATCAGATGTTTTCTGTCATATGTGCAACTGAAAGGAAAAACGACCTGAAAAAACGACCTTAGGGAGGAGGCACAGAACTGGGGGGAGGGGAAAGAGAGGGGGGTAAGAAAGGAGAAAGGAAGGAGGGTAGACAAGATGAAAGCCTGCTGTTCAAAAGCATCACTGTGTAATCCATTAATATGTGCAATTAATCTGCTTTAATAACTATAAAAAGAATGGCAAATGTGTGCATAGACTTTGCTAATTGACCTGTAGTTTCCTTTTTCCTGGATTCAGGGGCACAATTCTCGATCCTTAATCTCAAAATAAAAGCCTTTCTTATATCCCTAGTTTAAAAAGTAAGTTTCTATGTATAACCTTTTCCATTGAGGAACCTAAGTCTCAAGTGGGTTAAGCAAATTCTATTTTTCATTTTCTTTTTTATTCTTTCACTTGAAAATATTGAGATATTAAAATACAAGAAGCAAGACTCAGGCTTGTGCAGCATATTGCCAGATCTTGGGCCTTGTGCTATATTTGATCATAATGTGCTTTCCCATATATACCTGCTAAAATTAATTCACTAAGAAGCTTGAAAAGGATACACACAAATTACTTTATACGAGGTGATATATGACAAATGCAAGTGGGACGATTACAGTGTAGATTACAGAATAGAGAGGTTGATGGGATTTCATATCATCCATTCTAATGACCTCATTTTACAGATGACTTGAAACCCAGAGAAGGTGATAGTTTGTTTTCCGTGAATGCTTATAGGATGAATAAAAGACTGACATCTCGACTTGCTGAAGGTCATGTGGTCATGTGCACAGCAGGTATCAGAACCCAGTTCCCAGGCGAGGCGCTTTCATCCTTACCAGTGACCCTCAGACACAGGAGATAGAGCCCTCTGGGAGCACCACTAAGATTCCTGCCGGGGACTGTACTCTGGGACTCGAGGTTTTGCACCCTACTCCCCTCACCCAGGGTGATTCTGTTCCTCAGGCATATTTGGACACCACTGAGTACCATGAGTTTGCTTTCCCTCTAACTGCAGAGATGTGAAGGTTCTGTGAAATATATAGAGATTACCATTTATAGGGGTTTCAAAATAAATAGCCCTTATTTTTTGCTTAGCTGCACAGTACTAGTCTTGGACCTAACTCTTAATATACTGAAGACTTACTTTTGACATTTAATTAAATTCAATAGTTATTGAGTATGAGGGATAAAAAATGAGTAGGGTTATTGAGTGTGAGGGACAAACATGCTTCTTAATATAAACTCTTTAAATCCTACTTTATTACAGAGAAAGAAGTTCCAGAATTCTGATGTTTCCCTGAATTTTAGATAATAATGATTTTTCTGTCTGCTGGCAACATGTCTTGTACCTTATAAGGTGCATTGCCTTGCTCAATTTGTTCTGATTAACTATTAAATGAAAGTTATTGTTTCTTTTTCTTAAACTATTGTAGAGTTATCCATCAGGTGATAAATAACCAAAATATTCTTTCATTATTTACATTCTGTAAATGATTAGGATGAAGAAATTGAAAGGAAATATATTTTACCCCCTCATATTTTCAGATTGAAAATAGAACAGGCTAAATTATATAACAGATGCAATTAATTATATAACAAATTTAATTTTTCTGTGGAGCTAACAAGCTCTGCGTTTTCTAGCTAGTTTTTAACTTCCTTTGCATTTTATCATATGGTATCTGTCAGCAGTGAAATATTCTATCCACAGCTATTCTCCAGGTGCCCCGCACAGAACGCTGAACCTGACGTGTTTCACTTCAAGAGATATAGAAATTCTTTTCTCACATTTATGGAGTAGAAAAAGAGAAATAATAATTTAGAGACAGACTTAAAGTGACACTAGTAGATTTATTGTACACTAGGGTGCAGCATTTGGATGAACTTCGACTTAAAATGGGGTACTGTTCCAATAAACCCGTGGTGAATTCAGAGTATCCTATATAAGTTGAAAATGCATTGAATTTACCTGCCTAACATCCTAGCTAGGAACGTAGCACGCTGCAGATTACGAGTTGTTTTCTCTTTGTAATCCTGTAACTGACTGGCAGTTCAACATCTTAGGACAGGATTGCATTCCATTTGATAGCTTCGGAAAGACAAAGAAATCAAAATTAAAGATTGGTTTCTACTACATGCACAATGCTTTCATACCATCCTAATGTCCAAAAAATCATAGGTCAAATATTGTAAAATTAGGTATTGTATGCTTTTAAAATATGATCTATTAGAAATATTTCATAGAAAAAGAAAGCCAGAGATGGCAACTGTCAGAACAAGGAATTGTGGATATATATGTATGTTTCCCCTCAGATGCTTCTGCGGATTAGCAAGTTGAAAGAGCAGAATGTCTGGGTCTTTATTAGTGCTGTCAACAGCTGTCTTATCAGCTGTGGCATGGAGCATGCATGGGTAGGTGTGGTGGGCAAAAGACTGGCAGACTGATTGTGGCAAGTGGCAGTGGGGTGGGGAGACCCAAGTGGTGGCTAAGTGAGGAGCTAGGAGTAGTATGAACAGATTTGAACAAATTCACCTTGAGTCTGGGCTAAGCTTCCCACAAAAGAAGGAACCTGCCTGTCTTATTCTTGTATTCCTGGTGACTAGCACAGTGCCTGGCACCTATGAGCTTTTTCTTTTAAATGTGTTAAATGAATGTACCTACATCTGAATACTGTTTGTGGAATTATGCCACATTTTTTGAAGAAGGTGAAATTTAGCAAATAGGATTAGAAATGTTTAGACGAATTTCTTTTTTTTTTTTAATTTCATAATTTTTTTTGTTGTTGTTGCTGCTGGGGATTGAATTTGGGGCCTTGTGCTTCCAGGGCCAGCGCTCTACTACTTGAGCTAAATCCCCAGTCCCCTATAGTTTCTTTATTCAAAGAGGTGAACCAAAAAGTAGAAACAATTCAAATATCTACCAACTGATAAATAGATAAACAGAATGTGGTGCATCTATATAATGGACTACTTTTTTAGGTGAGTTTCTTGATTCTAGCATAATACCTTGCTCATAATTTGCATATAAGAAAGTTTTATAGTCTAGTTCCTAGCATACATGTTGAGATGTCTAGATTTTAGTTAATAAAATACATTAGGACTGAGGACACTCATTTTTTTCTTCAGTTTTTAGGGAAGCACTCTTCTATTTTCATTTTCCATTAAAGCAAATTCTTGAGAGAGAGAATGTATTAGTCATTTTTCTGTCACTAGGACACAATACCCAATACCTGGAACTTAGAAGAGGTTTATTCTGCTCACTGTTTCAGTTGGTTCAGTCTGTACTCTGAGGAAGAAATGGCGTGATTGAAGGGCAAGGTGTAGGAAAGCTGCTCAACACATGGCAGTCAGGAAGAGAGAGGGGAGGGGAGGAACTGGGGACAAAAAATACACTCTTCCAGTCAGACGTCCAGTGACCTACCTCTGCCAACCAGGCGCCACCTCCCAACAGCACATTCAGCTCTGAACTCCTCAGTGGATTTGTCACCCCCATGATCTGTTCATCTTCCAGAAGTCCCATCTCTGAACACATGAGACTTATTCAGGACATTTTAGGTCTAAACTGTAACAGAGAAGTTATGTTATTCAAAAGTAAGTTACTTTAAAGTCATGATTCCAAGTTTCTAATATATTAACTGATTATCTTATCTTTCTTGGATTGAAAATTCAGTGTAAATCTAATGGATCTAGCCTTGAGTGGTGTGTGTTTGGGTTGTGGGTACAGAATTTAAGAACTGGGGAAGTGTGCTTATTTTTTGACAGCATGTGGGCAGTGTGTAGAGCAATAAATAATTTCCCTCAGAAGCTTAAATACGAGTAATGTTTGGTTTTACATTTATAAGCAAAGTGAATAAAAATGATTGCAATAAGCTGGGCATGGCAACAAAAATGGAACATAACCATAATGAAATAACTTGAGGAAATGGAAGCTGGATTGCCGTTGGTAAGAAATACATGTTTATTCTATTAATGAATTTTAATGGTATGTAATTATACGCATCAACTCACTAAAAAAAAGATAAAATAATTAAATTTAGCCAATCATTAAATTGATTTGAAGGGAAGCATTTAGACACTAATCAGTGAGGGAAACGCTCCAATTGATTCGTTATCTTATTATTAATATACTCACTATTCACAGGAATTTTGCTGAACTTGAAACCGTATGAAGAATGCTTCCAAGCACCTGTCAGAATAGAGCTCGTGTTTTTCCTCTTCGTGACATTATGGGAGAGTTGATACATTTGGAATGTAGTGTCCTTCAATAAAGTACATTATGTTTAAAATTTATTTTTCTAAACCACTTTGCCCTGGACAACCTGGGCAGCAGGGAGCACATCCTAATGTTTCAGGGGTCAGACAGGTGAGGCTGACCATGCTAAACCCAAGTGAACAGGAGCCAGCACCAACCCCAGCCAACTGCCGCCATAGGTACATGTCGGTGTGCTGCTGCCAAATCTCTTGTTTTGGGAGAAGACAGAGAGAGAACAACCGCAATGTCAAATGCTCTGTCTTTAAATTTTAGCAGCTGATTAGTTTTTTAAAACAAACCTTAACCGAACGCTTGTTGCCAAAGTGCCATCACTGTCTTAGGTAGTCAGGTGTGGTGAGAAGAGACTAACCCACAGAGCTGGGTGCTCCAGATTATAACTGCCCCAGAACTAAATGCAGGCCTTGGCAAGTCACTCGTTTACTCATGGTCTTTTTTATTTTTAAAATTAGGGACTTGAGCTAAATAATGGATAATTTGGTTTCTTTTCAACTTTTATAACATCTAGATTTTATATAGAACAGTAACTCATCTTCACATTCATTAACATTTTCATTTTCACTCTCCGCCGCATGATTTCCCCCAGTGTTTGAAATAGGACTACTATTGGCCTCTCTGGAAGTTGTTTATGAACATTTGTTGAAACTGACCAGCGAAAATACTGTCAACTTGTCTCTGAGTCCCAGTAAATTGTTCGCAGAGTTGCAGTACTTGGCTATCTCCTGCTGTAGTAAACATGTTAATAAGCTCTCACCAGAAGAACTGTGAACAGATGCAGTTCTTGAAAACACAGTGTCCTTGTCACATTTGCTTGTCTGTCTCTCCTAGTGATGCAAGACTTGCTTGTGCTATCCCAGTAAATATTCTCCTTTTTGTTATAATCAGATCATAGGTCATGAATACAGCAGAAAGCCACTGTACCCTGGATCTTCAATACACAGAACACAAGTTATAATGGAAGATACTCATTGGCATGGAATGATGAGAGGTTTTTTGTTTTGTTTTGTTTACTCCTTCATTTTGTTGTATAAGTTATTTTATTTTATTATGCAATTCCTTGTATCCAGAATTAAGAATGATTACAGTCTCTGTAGTCACTTTTCAATAGGAACTTTAGATGAATTAAATACTATAGATACAGTCATATAACATCTTAGACAGTAAAGTCGAAACTGTCCCTAGAATTAGGCATCACACTAAAGCAATTCTGTCTTTGCTAATAACTAGCTGGGTAGCCTGGAAAACTGCATATCTTTCTAAATTTCATTTTCTCATTTATAAAAATGCTGCTTTAAAAAAATCTCAAAGTGTTGTTGTGAGCACAAGAAGAAACCAATTAGATATGAAAGTGCTCTGCAAAGCATAAAGCACTATACGTCATTGGGGTGACATGCTAATCAGACACCTACCTCATTCACCAATCGGGGTGGAGGTACAACTGAATAAGTGGCTTGTTGGATATGGCGCCCTGCAACTGTTGTTCACGGGGATTTGGAGTTGTCTTCCTGCTCTGTCCTCCCATTGTTTCTTCCTCCATTTTAAGCCATGTCTTACACATCAGCAACTCAATTTTTGAATCCACTGAGTATATGGACTCATGTTCCCAGTGTCAGAGAAAAAGGGTTTTGCTTGTTCCCTGAAGAATGTTAAAAATATTCCTTTGGACTTATTCTTTTTTTTTATAATTTTTTATTTTATGAAAAAATAAAACAAAATGTCATAACAAAATGACACTATGCCATAAAGAAAGATAAACTTTAGGCATTTATAGGTAAATGGATACACCTTGAGAACATGTTAAGTGAAATAAACCAGACACACAGGATTTATTCTTCAAAAAGAGCTGTCTGTATCATCTCCGTATCTTTCTTTCTGAATTTCTTCCAGTTTTTCCATGTCAATGTTAGACTTGAGGACCATGAATAATTGTAACATCATGGACACAGTTATGTAGAAAACACACTATCATCTTTTCACCATCAATTTTTCACTTATTTTAATAAGCATATTTCTCAACTTCCACCTAGTCATATATTTATGATTTATTGTGGTGGCCAGATAATCAGTTATTAGGTGGACTAAATTTCCTTTCATGCAAGTATTCATCATGTTTTTGATTTGCTGGTTTGTTTTTGTTTGCTTCATAAGTATACCCAGTGGTATATACTAGCTCTTGTTTGGGGATGAGAGAGGAAAGAAAAGGAAAATCCAAACCAAACCAAACCAAAACCAAACCAAACCAAACCAAAACATTTGAAGTACTTGCTGATGTCCATGGTGTAACTTCCCCCCACCATGGCTGATTTCAACCTACTAATTTTATATCCACAAATGGGGAGTTGGGAGGGATGTGCCAAAGAGGCAGAATAAATAGCTATGGAACATTGCATCATAGCAATATGATGAACATTTTAGCAAACTTGGAAAAGAAAACCCTTTTAAGAATTGCTTTATCTTGAACTTATCATTATTTATGAACTACATATAAGGTTTGTATAATATTCCATGCCCGGATACAGGTTATATCTTATGATTTGTATATATGCACACATAATCCCTCCAAGTGTATGCCCCAATAACATGAAGACCTTCTGACTATGGCCCATTTTCTGAAGGTTCTGCCACCTCCTAACATCATCTCCCGGGGTTCCAGCCTTTAATATATGGCCTTCGGAGGCATTTAACATCTATAACACTAGTCTTTCAAGATTAATTTTTCTACTATTTGATTTTTCACTTACAGAAATTATTTATGTCCATCACCTTCAACTTTTGTCTAATTAGTAGTAATACCTGTATTAACTTATCATGTCTTTATAAAATATTCCAAGTCATGTATTTCCTCATATAATGATTCTTACTTCATCAGTGAACATTTTTCTTCTCAAAAAAGGCAATTTGGGGGTATCATAGTTTCTGTGATGTCACATGTCAGAGTCCTTCAAACTCATGAATATTGCCCTGGTACCCGTTGGTGGACATAGTTAGAAGAGCAAACCTGGCAAAGTCCTAATCTTATTTCTTTTGAATGTAAATTTACCTTTTTTCCTTGCCCTGGATGTTTGTAGCATTCTTTATCATTGTGACCTTATACATCTAGGTTGTCAAAGTTTTTATTTTTATTTTTTAATTTTGTGGGTAATCTTTTGAATGCTCCTCTGAGTTTCCAAGTCTCCTTCTAGTTCTGGTTTTTCCTGTTCTGTTGGTAGTCATTTCTGATGACTCATTTCTTCATCTTTGGTGGCAGAGTTTGCTATTCCATATTCTATTCTGCATATCTCTTTTAGCTTTTGTGTTTTATTCTTTCATTCTTTCTAATTTTTTTGTTCTGTATTTATGTTTGTGCACTGTACTGCCAATTTAATCTTCTGAAATGTATGTGTTGCTGTATTTCTCTTCCACCAATGTGAGTTTTTAGGAATCCTTTACCCTATTTTTTATTTGGTTGTCATCATCTTGTCCTGGCCTATTTGCCTCAGTCTGTTCTTGTTTAATAAAAATTGCATCCCTTTGTAGACATTATTTCAAAACTTCAAATACATTATTTTCTAAAATTGCCTTATATTTTCTTAAAAAACTATTTTTGAGGCTCTTCTCAGCCCTTCCACTGTGTTTC
This sequence comes from Hystrix cristata, assembly GCA_004026905.1. Lineage (NCBI taxonomy): Eukaryota > Metazoa > Chordata > Mammalia > Rodentia > Hystricidae > Hystrix > Hystrix cristata. The sequence goes on along the minus strand of PVJO010015942.1, from coordinate 4,718 downwards.
AAGGGTTGTTCCTTTTCTGTGCTATAAATTTTCTTTCACAGATTCATGCTATGTCTCCCTTTGCTCATCTTTGAGTGAGGCTAATTCTGACCAGCTCTGATGACCTAAGGCAACTAACAGGCACCCACATTCTTTAGACACTGTTGTCTGTGTCTCTGCCCCCAGCCTCCTCATGCCGATATGCGGTCAAAAAGCAAACTGATTCTGGGATACAACATATCTTCCAGGACAAGTACCCACAGAACAGCCACTCAATGCATTTAGTTTATCTACTTAGTTGTGAAGTGACCGTTCAGAATTCAAATTAAGGGCAACATTCTTTGAAATGGGTGAGCAGTCTTTCTTTCTTTCTTTTTTTTTTTTTTTCAGATTTTTTGAGACAGGGTTTCACTCTAATCCAGGCTGGCCTTGAACTAACTGTGTAGCCCAGGCTGGCCTCAAATTTGCAGTGATCCTCTTGCCTCAGCCTCCCCAATTCTGGGATTATAGATGTGTACCAGCACACCCTGTTTGGGTGAACAGTCTTTTAATTGCTAGTAACACTATTTCCTGTTTCAAATCAAATCAATTTGAATTTGTAGAAATACTGCTTGGATTCTAGAAGATTATTTTCTTTGTGTTAACTAGCTTCCAAACTTACTAAGATTTTTTTTCTCAATTCAGACACTTTCTTGGTCATATTAATGTGGATTTGGGAAAGGAGCTTTCTCTTTCTTTCATTTTCATGTTTATAAATTCTGTACCCAGTTTCTACATTAAAAAAACCTAAATCTTGTTAGTTTAGTTTTCTAAGTTATAATTTTTCTGCTTATTGACTTCCATATACCTGATGAAATCATTTTTTGAGCTTTGTTTTCAGCTTAATTCAGCACAGCAGACATGAGAGCCTACGTGACACATTTTACCCTGTATCAACATTATGGATTCTTATTGTGGCTCTGATGTGACAAACTGCGGCCAAGGGCAGTCGCACATGCCACACTGGAATCGCTGCAAATCCAGCATTAAGGGGTTAGGAATTAACGATATTCAAATACATTGCATACTCAAGTACAGTCAACCTATTATCTATGCTAATTGAGAGGCGCAATGTCACAGAAATACAAAGCAATCCAGAAACTATTCATGCATTATTTTGGATTCATATGCATTACCACTGTTTCCTTGCTTCATATTTGCATAATTGCAATTTCACCCAAATTTATATGCAAATTAGGTTAGATCTCTGAAAATATACTAATTGCTTATATTAACATGCTGGTTCACAGCCCTACCACTCCCTTCACTCCCTAAACCCCCACAACAATCCAGGATATAAAATTCAAAGTAGATAATTCTCAAAGTTAAAAATTAGCAAGCCTTCTCTATGAATCTGTGAATTTCTAGAGTGATGTACGTGTATCTGCATGAGTCCACATGTATGCACTATTTTGAAAGCATGATTAACTCTGGGAGGCTGAGACAGGAGGATCACAAGTTTGAGCCTAGGCTGGTCAATTTAATGAATTAGTGAGACCCTGTCTCAAAAAAAAAAAATTAAAAAAGAGCTAGGGATGTAGCTCAGTGTCCTGGGTTTAAACCCCATATTGAGGAAAAGAAAGAAAAAAGAGGAATTGAAGAATTGTACCTGTAATTTTTCCGTTGTTAAATTAAATGGCAGGGTTGTTATGTGGTTTTCATCTTAATTCTTTAAGTCTATTTTTATGGGTTATTTTAATCTAATTTAAAACTTTGATTAATAAATACATTAAACAGTATGGGATTTAACACTAAACTTTGCAATTCTGTACTGACCTATCCACGCTTTCTTAATTTTCTGAAAATATCCAAACATCTGACAACATTTATACTCAAATCCATTTGAATTATTTTTTTATTAAATTGTAATGCTTTTTCTGATTTGCAGTATATAATATCTATTTTACTTCCTTGACTCACTAATTTCTCATTCCTCACCCCCCCAAAAAAAAGAATTTGTATTTTTTTTTTGTAAATCTTCTTTTTCATGATGAATATCCAGTCATCCTGATATTTATATATTCTCCTCTTGCTAGTAAGTCTTTTAAAAATATCTTAAAATTATTATGTGGTTTTGATACATATTAAATATTAAATATATCATGGGGAATTGGTACATATACATATTGCTTGTTATTAAGTCATACTTAACAAACCATCGATATCTAGACACTAAATGGCAATTTGCACTCTTATAAAAGATGACTGACATAGTTGTTAGATACCTTTAAAGCCCTCAAATTTTGATCTTGATTTATACATTTCTTCCAATTTTCTTGTAAAACTGTTTTAATATTTTCAAAAGTGCTGATTTACTCTTTAGCCTTTGTTGTCCAGGAGTAGCATCTTTCAGTTGTAAACTCTTCCTTTACCTCCAACATATTCCATAATTAGTCCAAATAACTACCTTAAATGTAGGAGAGAAGCTTTTTAGGGTGAGCTTTGCAAGAGACATATTCAAAATTTTCTTTTTCATTAGTTTACTTGTTAATTTTTAGAGGTGATTTTGGGGGAGCACATGATGGCCCTGAGCTGGCGTGGGCTTAGCTGTGTGTTAACCGTATTCTAATCCAGCTCTGCCAGTGTCCTGGAGGCCGTCCTGTTCAGTTTCTGAAGCCGAGCTGCCAGTGCTCCAACTCCTGGCTCTGCTACTTGCTGGACAGGCTCTAGCCTCTCTGTAATTGCATGTCCTTATCTGTAGAATAGAGACAGTAATCACCCTTGCCTTTTAGGTCAATGAGTTAAAAGTGAAATGAGCTAGTACAGTTAAGATTATCCAATAGGAAATAGTTATATAATCGACATGGGCTTCAGTAAAGTTAGGTATAATAAAATTTTAAAATAGGTTTTAATGAACCTATCTGCCACAATTTTGTTATAAAACAAAATCATAGATAAGGGCTACATTTAGATTTTCTTTATTTTAGAAAAGCCTTCCAAAATTCTTTGAAAACAAAACAATGGTCTCAAGGTGAAGGACTTGGCACATTATTTCAGAGTTTGAAATCATTTCATATCAAATACTAAAGTTTTTGTATTTGATATGATGACTTAGAGCTTACCCACATAGTAGTTGGTTATTAGTGGTGAGCAGCAGGATTCAATAGAATATTTAATACAAACATCATTAAATCTCCAAATGGCTTTTTTAAGGCTACATAAGAAATGATGCTATTTTTATTCTATTTTTCTGTTTTTTTTCTTCACTTCCTCTTGGGCTTAAAATTAAAATCTGAGCTGGGTGTGAGATCACACACTTTTAATCCCAGCAGTCTAGGAGGCCAAGACAAGAAGATCACAAGTTCGAGACCAGCCTGGGCAATTTAACAAGTTATTGAGACCTTGTATCTAAGTAAATAAATAAGTGAAAAAATGAATGGCTGAAGATATAGCTTAATTCAAAGGCCTTGGGTTCAATATCCAGTACCACGCACATACATACATACACACACACACACACACACACGCACACGTTTGCAAGATAGAGAACACAGGAACTCACTAAGTTGTGAGGAGAGGGTCATCTGTGTCACAAACCAGAGAAGACTGCATATGAAGCAGCTGAAAGCTATTAGTGGGTTTGCGTATTTTGAGATTCTAATGCTACTTTGTGATTCTAATTCTTTTTCTGACTAAAATATGATTTGTACCCAATAGCAAAATAGTGGTATTTATTTAACCCAACAATTCTTGAACATCAGTCAATAATTACATATTTTAAAACTTCGTACTTTGAAAATGTAGGCCATAAAATTTATTTTATTTTATTTTATTTTTTAAAAAATTTTTTATTTTTACCAAGAACATGTATTGGTACATTGTATACATAATGATCATAATCAACATGGTTATTTTGTACCTGTACATGGCACATCTTGGTTTTCCTCCCTCTTCCCCCCTTCACCTCCCCTCCCTTCCATTCACCCACCCCTCCCTATTTGTAACAAGTGTAGCTACACTTTACCATTTTTTTCTCCTTTCATCTTACTTTTCTTTTAACCTTCTTCTTTATCCCCCCTTTCCCTATCTAGTTCTCTCTTTTGAATACTATCTCTGTTTTTTTTAAACATAATATCTATTTTACCCCTTTGTCCTTATTTACACTTGTGGTTTCTCATATCAGAGAAACAATTCGATAAGTGTCTGATTTATTTCACTCAATAGTTTGTTCTCAAGGAACATCCATTTACATACAAATGACTCTAGTTTATCCCTTTTTATGGCGGTGTAGTACTCCATTGTGTAGAAAAACCACATCTTTTTTAGCCATTCATCAGTTGTTGGGCATTTAGGTTGTTTCCAAGACTTAGCTATTACAAATTGTGCTGCTGTGAACATGGTTGTGCATATATTACTGTGATATGATGATTTTAATTCTTCTGGGAAGATACCCAGCAGAGGAATAGCCGGGTCAAATGGAACCTCTAGTTGTAGTTTTCTGAGGAATCTCCACACTGATATCCACAGTGGTTGGACCAGTCTGCATTCCCACCAACAGTGGAGGAGGGTTCCTTTTTCCCCACAGCCCCGCCAGCACTTGTTATTGGTTGATTTCTTGATCATAGCTATTCTTTCTGGAGTGAGATGATATCTTAGTGTTGTTTTGATCTGCATCTCTCGAATGACCAATGATGTTGAACATTTTTTCATATATTTATTTGCCATTTTTATTTCTTCATCTGAGAAATGTTTATTCATTT